>CM062871.1:3541356-3702195 GCA_031772225.1 Eubasilissa splendida
TACATTTACAAATATGGAGTTTCTAAATTCTCTCATATAACATCCCTTTTACATTAGCTACATTGGTTCCGATACCCTGAAAGAGTTGAATTTAAATTGTGCCGGTTGATGTGCAAGGCGATACACAACATGGTGCCTCTGTAATTCAAGAGCTTTGTATCCCAGACAATATGAATGGTAGATGTCAAACTCTCAGATCAGCTACAGGAAGAGTTGTAGAACCGATCAACCGTTACCAGAAGTCTAAGTTTAGTGAACGGGCATTAGCGGTGGCAGGCCCAAAAGCATGGAACTCTTCGCCTTCCGTCACAAGGAACAATGAATGCATCAGAGACTTTATTTAAGAAAAAAATCATTTCCATAAGTGAAAATAATAATTTTTAATTTTAAAAACAAAGATAATGTAGGACTATAAACAGTTGATGTGTAAAGCGCCCCCTTGAGGTGAAAGTTTTTACGAAAACGGCGCTATACAAATTATCCAATATTATTATACCTAGATTTCATTCACAAGCTCATAATGTTAGAATGTAATTCTTTGTACGACAGGGCTGTCCAACTTAAGGTAACCTGAAGACTGCGTTAAAAAAAGGTCAATCTACTATTAAATTGATGACAAACAAGGGTCAGTGGTAACTTTTAATTATCGCAAAAAAAAAATTAGATTCTTATTGTGACATATATGCTGTTTCAAGGAAAATTACTATCAAATTTAGTACATTTATAGCGATAGTGTAGTAGTAGTTGTTCAATGTGATTCCATATATTAACATACATACAACTTTAAAAAATTTGATAGACACGAATGGCGAACGTTATATTGTGTAAAGTGATCACTTGAGCCAGCCGAGACTGGTTACCCATACTCTATATTTTTCATTAAATATAATAAAAAATAGCTTCGTCTCTATGAGATATCTATTATTTGTTTAATAACAGTGCCTTTGTAGGTGAAAATTCAGTAAGTGTGTGTTCTTAGACGTATTCTAATATTGCTAACATAATTTCAGTTGCCAGCTTGATATCACTGTCTTTCTATATTCTCTACAGTTGATTTGCAACAACTTTAGCCAGTTGCATCACCGGATGTTGATGATCAGCGCCGCCCATATAAATCGCCCTCTCGTCATCCTGTTACGATTTATTAAGCACGATTATTGAGAGCATCAAGTTTGAAATAAAATTTGTCCAACTGCTCGTGACGGATAAATCACGTTATTTCATACGCGTAATTGTTATCAATACAATGTACATAGTTACAGTAGGCAGTGCACGCCAGACTATGCACATGACTTCCCCAAACATTCGTCACCCCTTATCTCATGAGCTAATTGCTGTATGTATTATCATCCGACGATTTGTCAAGAAAGGTCAACACAATTTAATTATTACATTTCGTTATTGTTGTCCGATGAACTTACATAATTACAATAAACATGAGAGGTTCACGTACAAAACTGCCACATTGGAAATAATTCATATTTAAAATATCACAGAGCGTATGTTCTGAATAATTACAACTTCACAATAAGAATGTGTTCTCCTTAATAATAAAGTTGTATCGATGTGTCCAAAATTTAATAAAAATGAATTGATAATTCTGGCGTCTGCTATCAGATTACTCAAAGGTATTTGAGATTCCGTAAAAATAAGGTAGATGGCTCTTTCAAATAATGGAACGATTAAATGTATTAATATCAAAAAGGTAACATATAGGTTCGAAAATTTGTCATTAAAAATATTGTCACTGTAGCATAGTTGGATAATGCACCTTCCCCGGTTAGAAAAGAGATCCAGGTTCGAATCCAGGTGGCGCAACAACAATATTTTTCGATAAAATTGATTTTATATGTATATCTTTCTAATTAATATATTTAATTCATATTGAAAATTAAGTGTTGTATTTAAAAATTGACAAAAATAAAACATTAGTTAGAAATATGTTTACCTCAATTCCATCAGCGGATAAAACGCCACACTCGTCTACTTGTACATTTTCTCATACAAGCTCGCCGACTATTGAGACTTCAAACAGGACCATCTGGTTTATCCGGTCGTGCCAAGTCTTCCTCTATTTCCATCAACACTTGCGATATATATCTTTGTTACCATTCTCTCCTCATTCATCCGTTCCATATGACCAAACCACCAATGTGATCCTTTCTTAATCTTACTCATAATACTAAGATCAGCTTTACATTCTTTCCTTATTCTTTACTCTGTCATAAATAGATTTGCCACATATACGCCCAAGTGATCTCATTTCCACTGTTGCAGTCTATTTTCGTTCCTCTTCTACCGGCTTCAGGCCTCACTTCTATACATCAGTGTCGGTACCAGGACTCCATTGTGAACTGCTAGTCTTGCCTCAGTTGACAAGTTCCTATTAGCTGTAATTTCATTCAAAGCGCCATTCATTTTATTCCCTCCCCTCTCCTCCCTCCTTTCTGTTTCTATCAAACATACTTTCCAAATACACAAACTCATCTATTTGTTAATTCATCACCTCCAAGTATTTAGCTTTCCTCCTTCTCGAATACCATCACTTTCGACTTGCTTTCCTTGCATACATCGTGCATTCTACTCACTTGTCTTTGTAATTTTTGTTCATTATTTGCCATTAATACTGCATCATCGGCGTACAATAAACAGCATACAATCAAATCGCCCATTTTCACTCCTACATTCATATATTCCAGTTCTTTCACACAATTATCCACATACAAGTTGAACAGCCATGGAGACATTACACAACCCTGCTTGACATCATTTGTAATGTCGAACCATGGTGTGAATGATCCGTTGATCCTTACACATGCAGAACTTCTTTCATATCAGTTTACAATTATTAATAATACTAGTTTCTCACGAAGTGCTACAGGAATAAATATTTTTTTAATAAATTTGATTTGATTTTTTACCTTCAGACTCCGTTCCCAATTGTGGTCAAATGCATTGAGTTTATTAGCAATGTTTCTTGTAATTTTGGATCACGGTGTGCACAGGGGGTAAATAAGAGAAACATTACCACACCAGTATAAGTCTACTACGGGTTGGGTAAGGTTAGGTTACTAATGAATATGTAATAACCTCTCTGCGAGTATGGCCGTTAACGGCCGCCGACCTAAATATGTTACAAAGGAGTGCCGTAAGACCCTTACGGCCGGAACTATGATTGTGGCATCTTTAGGTATATTCCAAAAATTTACATTCCATTACCATCTATGGATGATTTGAAATAATTTTTCAAAATATTTAGGCCGTTTTAATTTTCACCAACATCACAAATTTAAAATCAAAATACGCGTGGCATTGTCGACAGTACGCCGTCAGTCGTCGACATTTTTTGAATTTGAGTGATAGTCTCTTGCGCTGTGCTCAAAACAACAGTATTTTTTGGTGACAAATGAACTAAAAATGTTTTTATTTTAAGTATTTTTATTATATTTGTAATTTTTAGTGAATTATTTATTTTCTTTCAAACAATTTTGAATGAGATCTAGAACAATGTATTGATACTTTTTATGTTTTACTTGTTGTGTTAAACATTACGTTATTTGTCTTTATATTAATTTCTAAATAAGTTGTTGTTTCATGTTTTTAAATACTAATTAAATGTTATTAATTAGAAAGTTATACATATAAAATCAATTTATTGTTGCTGCCGGGATTCGAACCTGGATCTCTTTCCAATCCAATCAATGTATATCTTTCTAATGAATACATTTAATTAGTATTTAAAATATCACAGACCGTCTGTTCTGAATAATTACAACTTCACAATAAGAATGTGTTCTCCTTAATAATATCATATTATTATTGTTGGTGTAAAGAACAGTCAAACAAAACAAACATGTTGAGTTCTTTGAATGAACGAGGCATTGCTAATTATTTTAATGCGGGTAAAGATGAGGACGTATTATCGAATCAAACCCAATTATCGAAATGCCTTTCTTCGGAGTCTTGTTGGTAAGTGATTTTTTTCTTGGTAAAAATGATCTGCTCCGATGCTACCGATGATTGACGCAACCCGGATTAGGCTTGCAAATTATCATCGCTAAATCGCTAAATATTGGTAATGATTAAGTTTTTAATTCATAGAATTAGAGGAAGATAGAGGTCAGCAGAGCTAGTAGTGTAGGTAGATCGAGATTTATTGCGGCTAATCAAATTACACGTACCTGCCAGAAATAATAGAATCATTTTATCTTATTACTGTAACAATACTGGGGCAGTTGCTCAGTTTAATTCTGCATTATGGTAGAATTCAAAACTTGGGTAACGAGTATACGGATGTTGCTGATGTATGGAACGTAGCATTACCGGAATACAGAGGAAACCGGGACATGTTTATTTATGACTGATAGATCGGACAGACTGATTCGAGACCAACAGAATGTTAATTAATATTTAACGTTGATTTAGGTGTATTAGAAATAGATTTTTAAAAGTGGTGCTAGAAAAATTTCTATACTTTGTAAACTTTATATCATTTTTAAAACCTAATTTTTTTTTGTCGTGTATTTAATGATTTTAACTTTTAATCGCGTACTTATTGTTTTTATCGTATATATTTTGTTTTTATTTTACTCTATGTATTACTGTTAATATATTATGCGCAAAAGGGTCAATTGAAGTTGTTAATTTAATAAATAAATACGTATTTAATAATTCAGATAAAACAAATGGAACTGTTGTAAATCGACAACAAAATGCATTTCGTAGGAACTGGGAATATTTGATAATATTAACCAAATTTAAAGTTAAACATAATTTAGGTTAATTTATAAAAATATATAGATAAATAAATGTAAAAAGTTTGTTAGTTTCATTCTTGAAATTATGTAAAACTTATAATACAAATTGCCAAGACGGACATGTGACAACAAAGAAGGCGAAATAAACATAATTCAATGCGGTGAATGTTATGCGGAATTAACGACCTAGAAATTAATTGAATTATCAAAAATAATCGCCGGTCTTAGGCGCTGGATGGCCGCTCGACCGTGGAAGATTAAAAGTCTCAAATTACTATTAAAAATCAGAGATTGCGCCGTTGCAAATCTCGCTCACCTTGTGATCCCAACACGACGATTTTCCCCTCTAATATCTTCATGGCGGCTGTGATTTAACATTAAACCAGGTCTGGCTGTCGCCAAGATTTAAACTGACGCCGAATAAGGCGAAGTCCGCCGTCAAATAGACTGGAAACTATTGAAACTGGCTCCGGAAACTCGAGATGATATACCTGGCGACACAATGTCAAACGTCAAAATGACTTGTTTACGTTTTATCGGTATCGGGCCGAAGTTGGGGAACGTCTACATAAAATCGTGAGCAAAGGTTCGCTTTACACACTGACCGGGATTAAAATTACAAACATGCCAAAATAATCTCTATGCTCACTGCGTTTAAGACTATTGTCGTGTCTGTGCTGCACAGACGTCAGAATCTTATTGATAATGCAAACTGCACACTCATAATAATTATTAAGCAGAGGGGGGTACAAAATGTTATATAATTATACCATTTTTCTTTTAACCGTGGGATAGTAAACCGGCGGTTAGTTAACCGTGGGATAGTTAACCGGCTGTTGTAGTAATATTTTTCTTATTTTCCCCTGCGCACACCGTGATCCAAAATAACAAGAAACATTGCTAATAAACTCAATGCATTTGACCACAATTGGGAACGAAGTCTGAAGGTAAAAAATCAAATCAAATTTATTAAAAAAATATTTATTCCTGTAGCACTTCGTGAGAAACTAGTATTATTAATAATTGTAAACTTATATAAAGGATGTTCTGCATGTGTAAGGATCAACGGATCATTCACACCATGGTTCGACATTACAAATGATGTCAAGCAGGGTTGTGTAATGTCTCCATGGCTGTTCAACTTGTATGTGGATAATTGTGTGAAAGAACTGGAAAATATTAATGTAGATTTTCACCTACAAAGGCACTGTTATTAAACAAATAATAAATATCTCATAGAGACGAAGCTAATTTTTATTATATTTAATGAAAAATATAGAGTATGGGTAACATGTCTTCGGCTGGCTCAAGTGATCACTTTACACAATGTAACGTTCGCCATTCCACATAATAAACCTCCGTGTCTATCAAATTTTTTAAAGTTGTATGTATGTTAATGTATGGAATCACTTTGAACAACTACTACTACCCTATCCCCATATATGTACTAAATTTGATAGTAATTTTCCCTGAAACAGCATATATGTCACAATAAGATATTTGAAATACCTACATATTATCATCACCTACATATCTGAAAATAATATATTACGCGTTTGTACAGTCACATTTGCAAACGGTATTATTGGATGGGGAGGTGCATATAAAACTTCAATGTCACAATTAGAAATCACTCAAAAAATTATAATAAAAATTATTCTAAAAAAACAAAAGACTATCCAAGTATACAACTTATCCCAGATTTTAAAGTATCAAAAATAGTTACGCAACGGATACCACTTACCCATAGTTAGTCGGTTAGTTACTTAGTTAACCGTGGGATACTTAACCGACGGATAGTTAACCGTGGGTTAGTTAACCGTGGGATAGTTAACCGTGGGATAGTTAACCGTGGGATAGTTAACCGGCGGTTAGTTAACCGTGGGATAGTTAACCGTGGGATAGTTATCCGTGGGATAGTTAACCGGCGGTTAGTTAACCGTGGGATAGTTAACCGGCGGTTAGTTAACCGTGGGATAGTTAACCGGCGGTTAGTTAACCGTGGGATAGTTATCCGTGGGATAGTTAACTGGCGGTTAGTTAACCGTGGGATAGTTAACCGGCGGTTAGTTAACCGTGGAATAGTTAACCGGCGGTTAGTTATCCGTGGGATAGTTATCCGTCGGTTAGTTATCCGTGGGATAGTTAACCGGCGGTTAGTTAACCGTGGGATAGTTAACCGTGGGATAGTTATCCGTGGGATAGTTATCAAGCGAATAGTTAACCGGCTGATAGTTATCCGTGTAGGATCAAGCGGATAGTTATCCGACGTTTAGTTATCCGTGTAGGATCAAGCGGATAGTTATCCGTCGGTTAGTTAACCGTGGGATAGTTGATGAATTATGTTCAACTGTATTTTAATTTTCACGCGACATTCCAATGTCAACGGGTACTGAATAAAATACCCAGTCGTAATTGATGACGTTATTATTAGTGTCTTTAGTACGATATTTTTGGGTACAAGCTATATTGTTTCACATCAATAATCTTGAACTATAAAGCTTCAGAACTATAATATAAACATGCATTGGAGTTGATATCTAGATCATTAAAATTAAGTATTAACATTATTTGTCTCGTCGCTCGGCGGTGAGTTTGTTTCACTTGTGTCGCCTACTTTTTTGACAGCTTGTCAAATTAGATTGATTTGATAAAAATTTTTTGATGATAATATTTGATTAATTCTTCTTCTGTTTGTTTGTTTAGTTTAACCAATCAGATCAAAGAACGCATTGTTTACATTTAGTTTTAAGAGACGGATATTTTAATCAGCTAGGCCAATAAGCTCTAAAAAATTACATATGTTTCATGAAAACTATTCCGTGTACCAAATGTGAAATGCCCTTGAAAAGACGCGGTCTGCCGACCTCTGACCAAAAGTCCAAAGCGGCAATAGATGCATCGCTATGTTTTGGATATCGGTTGTAAGAAGTACATCTTAAATAAATAAATAAATAAATTCTCTTACAAAGCGTTTAAATAAAGTCTAACGCTTAAATTCGACACTACGCCGGTGTGAAAAGTGTAATTAGCTAACTGCCCGACTTTTCTCACTTTGGCAGCACTAACAAGCCGGTTTAGTTTCCCCGCTCTCCGCCAGATGCCGCCGGCGACGCCGTTAGCGCAGACAACAACCCTAACTGCCCACTTACAGAGTCAGCTCGAGATCGTTGGGGAAAATTGCGATTTCTGGTGTACGGTGATCGCAATAAAAAGATTTTAACACACAGCCTGTTTTCACACAGCGAGGAAATAAAACGGAAAAATATCAAACATTATTTTAAAATGACATTGAAAACGCACCATTTCTTAAAATAATATCCATAAATTCAAATAACATTTTAAATATAAAAATAGTATAGAACTAAACAGTTTTGACAGGTGATTTTTTTTATGAAAAAGGTGCTATAAAAATTATCAAATATCAACTATTTTCGAATCGGTCGCGACCAATGCTATTGACACATTTCCCCTTCCAAATTACTTGGTGTGGACTTGTCGGCTCCAGTGTACCAGCACTGTATTTATGATATTGTGTTTTGATCACGTATTGTTTGTGTGCCGTGGGTGAACTTGTGACACCGCCGTATTCGAGTGGGATCGGAGATCTGCTCATCCGCGTGCCATTTGTGTGATCTCGGCGGCGACTGGGAGATAACGGAGGCGTCATATACAAGGTAAGGCGAGCAGTCCTTCCGAATCTCGGTTCCCGAGATCACTGGTCCTTCGAGTGGAGCCCCTATCCCCTCACCGATCTCATCCTGTACGAAGGTTTCCCTACTTCCTTCCCATACCTTGCGGTGATTCCGATTTACGACCGGAATTGTCGTAATTCATTCTGCGGGACGCGCGACCCGGAGATCGCGCAATTCGTTCATTCTATCCCATCGATCCGGATTTATATAATAGTTTGATTCACCTAAAATATGTTTATTTATATATATATTGATCCATATAAATGTTCTGCCGCCATGTCTCAACTTCAGATTACGAATGCGAATGGTCAGATGCTATTTGTGGTTGGTATTATTGTATGGAATGGAGGCGTCGACACTTGTCGAATAAATGATAAGGCGACTTGAAGCATTTGAGATGTGGACCTACAGAAGAATGCTCAAAATAAGCTGGATGGTAGAGTTACGAGTGCAGATGTTATGGTCGGATGAATACAGAAATATAAATCGGAGAGGAAGAGGAAGAGATCCCCCACACATTGGATCGACCAAGTAGAAAAAGCAACAGCCACAAGAGAGGCTTTCAAGAGGGCTGTTGCTGTGATTTCCTTCGATAGCTAGTCCTGGGTTTTCTAATTTGTTTGTTGAATATATTCATTCAACCTGAATTCGAACTGTAAATCCGAAACGATAGAATCTAAATGAATTGTCCCCGCGGAATGGAATACGACAATTCCGGTCGTAAA
The DNA here is from genome assembly GCA_031772225.1 of Eubasilissa splendida. NCBI lineage: Eukaryota > Metazoa > Arthropoda > Insecta > Trichoptera > Phryganeidae > Eubasilissa > Eubasilissa splendida. The sequence continues at coordinate 3,550,534 of CM062871.1, forward strand.
TTGTAATCGCCGCAAAGTAGGGGAGGGACGTAGGGAAACATGGTACAGGATGGGAATAGGGGTTCTAGTCGAAGGATCAGTGATCTTCTTGTATATGACGCCTCCGTAATCCCTGCAGTCGACGCCGAGATCGTACAAAATGGCACGCGGATGAGCCGATCCGGATCCCAATCGAATACACACGGCACACAAACAATAAATGATCAAAACACAATATCACAAATAATACAGTGCTGGTGCACTGGAGCTGAAAGGTCCACACCGCGAATGATCGAACAAATATCGGTCAAGTTGACTACTGGCGTCAAGGTCACAATTCACACTGATAAGATAAGCGTGAGGAAATGTATGAATGAGAATTTGGACGCGGTCAATACCAACGGTTGCGGCTGATTCGAAAAGACGCGCCAAAAGTGTGTTTACGAATTCGGAACACGATCTACGTAACTCGCCGATCCATCTACCGATGGTCGCTCTCTCTGCAGTCTCGAATCTTCTGAAAACTCCGAAACAATACAATACAAAATGTTTTTACATCGCAGCCGTAAAATACAACGCCGACTCCGAAAACGTCTCTGAACAGAAGCGGTTTCAGTTTTGTTTCCTGTTTTAAATTTACATAAATTGGAATGCACACGTTCATAACAATATAATACCATCGAAGTATTAAACGATCCTCGGTCGTGAGTTTGCAAAGAACGCATTTTTCGGAAAATACGTATTTCACAATGTAAACCAATCGGGCCCGTAAAAGAATGTCGGAGCTTCCCGCCGCTCCCGATTGGCTCCGGCTCCTCATCCATAGACATGAGCGGCAGCCAAGGAGCGTCACTCGCGGGGCTTTTAGCTTGATGAGCTTTGTTCGCTCGCTAACTGCTCGCACATTGTGGATCAACACTTGCGCGACGGGGGAAGATATATTTAATATCAAACAGCAGTTGGTATGAAAACGAGCCTCGCCTCAAATTAACACCGTGTTGTATTATAAATATTGTATACTATGATACCGGGTTCAACCGACATTTGACATCTCAATTGAAGAAAAAAGTTGCATCAAGTACCTTGGAATCACAATAGATAACAATCTCAAATGGAAAGAACATATTACTAATCTCACAAACAAAATAAGGAAAACTGCCTACATATTTTTTAGACTCGGAAACATCTCATCACCTACATATCTGAAAAGAATATATTACGCGTTTGTACGGTCACATGTTGCAATACGGTATTATCGGATGGGGAGGTGCATATAAAACTTCAATGTCACAATTAGAAAATCACTCAAAAAATGATAATAAAAATTATTCTAAAAAAAAAAAAAAGATTATCCAAGTATACAACTGTTCACAGATTTTAAAGTACCAAAAAAATTCAATAATTCTAATTCTCAAAATTAAAAATCAATTAATAATTTGTTTAACAATCTCCCCATCACAATTAGAATAATTACGGACTATCATACATTTGTAACTGAAGTAAAAATAATATGTACACAGACTAACTGAAACATTAATTAACTCGAATATACTCCTTCTCTATACACGAGTCTTACTCTCATAGAGAAGAAATAAATATTAAAAAAAAATATATATATATATATATATCCACTGATTATTCAAATTGTATTATATTTTTAATATTAATAAAAAATAAAAAAATACTTTGTACTCTAAAACTGTCTAATACTACTACTAAGTGCACTAAGCTATGTAATAAAGAAAAAAACGGAAAACTGTAAAGGAAAACCACAATGTATAATTTAACTAATTGACAGAATAGAACTCATTCTATAATAAATAACATTTTAAAATAACCTTTGAAAATTTGATAATTGAGTCCCCCCACCAGCAACAACACGGTATATCGGTTTTTACAAACGTTGATAGATAGACGGAGCGTCGGCCATATTGGACGATATACGGGGTGTCCCGAAAAAAGTGAGAACATCTCGTAACACTATAATTAATTATAATTCTTAATGTAATTTTTTTCGCGTAATACTTAGCTAATCAGAAATCATCAAAACACCCCCATATTGTATAATCTACTGGGTTTAAGTATGGCCTGTTCGGTGGCCGCACGCCTGGTTCGATGAAGTTAACATTCTCACGACGAAGAGAGTTGATTGTATTTCTGGCTGTGTGAGATGGAGCTCCGTCCTGCTGTAATGTCCAGTTATGCTGTAATGTCTAGCTATACATCAGGCATTGTTTTGAAACTATTTGATCATTTACCTAGACGTTTGTCAATTCGCAAATTTTCGATCAGAACACGGTCTTCTGCAGTAATTTTTTGTCATTCTGGGCGACAATTTGAAATAAACAATGGGAAAGTTAATAATCAAAGATGACGGCCAGAAATTGTCGAAATAAAACGTAATATAGGTAAGTGAGTAAATTAGTAAACTATTTAAGCTGTTGTTGGGGTATAGTTAAACTAATTTTGATGTAATTATATCACATTTTACGAAATGTTCTCACTTTTTTTGGGCCATCCTGTATATAATTTAGAATCATTAAATATTTCAATTAATCGAAAAAGTCGTATAATTACCGTATCGCACAGAATTGCGAGGTCGCAGCAGAGCCGCCATATAATTGATATGATAAGACACACGTGTCAGTAATTTAAAGGTGTGGCGCCATAAAACCCGCGGGCTAGATTTCAGGAAAATGTAGCCGTGTAGGTACTTGCAAATATGACTACATGCATTGTAAATAAATTTTTTGTGCCATCCTGTCATATGAAATGTGTGGTTGAGAGCCTCAGGAGAAAAGACTGGTGAGTCGAGCTCTCCTATCCGTCTCTCGACAAATCCTCACAATCTAGTCCATTTAATATCGAACCCACTTATTCATCCCCTCAATTCCCTTCTTTCCCATTTCCCCTGTTTCGGAAACGCAAGCTTTATTATTTTTTTTTTTTTACAGTATAAACAGATAAATCATACTACGCATTAAAACACTAAGCTAAATAACACTAATTAACTTTTTACTATAGTTAAAAAGATTGCGAAAACGGCTTGATTTATCATTAGTAAAAAAATATTTTTATTTTTATTTATTATCTTTGTTTTATTAACCACTTAATTGAGTTTAAATACATCTACCGGTTTCGAAAAATACCATTTTCTTCTTCGGCATGTCACAACTAACCGGTAGACGTATTTAAACTCAATTGAGTGGTTAATAAAACAAAGATAATAAATAAAAATATGAATTTTAACCACAAAGTTAATATTGCTAATTAAGTTAACTAAGTATTTAAAAATATTTTCTTCATTCATTTCACTCTGCGATGTACAATGGCAAAATGTGAATAGACAGTTAAATTAAATATGGCGGACTTTTCGCAGCTGTTCCAAAAGTCATCCGACACATTTGACACGTGGAAAGTTGCAGGGCGCGACAACCGATCATTTTAGTGGTGACAGTTAGTCCGATGGCGATCTTGCTGTTTAATTTACATTATTACCAGGTGTGTGCACACACTGCACACAAGCATAAATCCGATAGTTTAAGACACATTTATGCGACCAGTAAAGAAATTGGCTCCTCGAAAATTAATCGTATTTTTTACATTAATGCATATTACATTGTCGCCGAAAATATTAAAACAAATAATTTGCTTTAGTTCACGTTTATATATTTGGTAGTCCGTGGCGCAGACCGTATACAGGGTGGCCCCAAAAAAATGTGAGAACATTTCGTAAAATGTGATATAATCACGTCAAAAATTAGTTTAGCTTAAATAGTTTACTAATTTACTCACGTTTACGTTTTATTTTGACAATTTCCGGTCGCCATTTTTGATTATTTATTTTTCCATGGTTTATATGTGGTTTTTCTTCAAATTGTCGCCCATAATAACGTAAATATTCCAGTTTCTGAATCTTTATTGATTTCTTAGCTATTTCCCAGTTATTATTGAGATTACAGCTGAGGTGAGCCCCCATCAGCTGCAACCATTGTGATACTGAAGATTTAGCTGCTATTTACCAGGGCAACACTGCAGCGGAGATGATATTTGAAGAGGCAAATGCATCTTCTGGACCAATAGAAGAAAAATAAAACTATAACTATAATTCATGAACATTGGAAATAAAAGAATACCAATCATTATTTGGGTGTCATAATAATAGATTCTAAATTGAATTTATCGCAAAATACAAGATACGCGACTAAAAAGATTGCTAAGAAAATGTCACTTCTGGGAAGGATCAGAAGATTCATTAGTAACCGAGTCTTGTCAAATAGTCTACAGCTCTGTTATCACTCCTCACATCGACTGTTGCAGCAGCATTTTGGTTTTGGCTGACGAAGAAGAAATGCAACAATTGTCAGTGATGCGAAATAAAGCTTTGATAATAATACTAGTCAGTGCGATGCTGGAAGATCTCAATGTATAATGAAGATATATTTTAATATCAGCGGAATTAACACGAAAAATGGATGCAAATCAACATGAGCGCGAGCATCGTACAAGGGGAAGGGATAGACCGAGACTGCCATTCGGGAGGAAGGACAAATCTCAGAAATCTATGTACAGTGCGATGAAGATTTTTAATGAAATGCCTGAAAAACATAAGAAAGGAGGATAAAACTGACTAAATATGTAAAAGATGCACTATGTTAAGAAGTAAATAAATGAATATAACGTTCGTCTGTAGCTATTTCTCCTTTTTTCGTTTTTTATTTCGGTCTGTTCGGCGCCCTCGCCCACCTCTCGGGCCGGCCCCGATCGGGGCCGAGCGGGAAAAGAAAAACGACGACAATAATTAATAATTCGTCGAAGATTTAACAGGCCCGTTTAAAGTCAACGACCGCACGCGTGCTTACATCTGAAATTAATTTAAAAATCTACATTTTGACATTCTCGCCCGCGCGCGTCCCGGCCGCAAAGTGTCAAGAGCGCGCCGTCGCAGAGCCACCGTTGCGGTCATTTCGGCGTTAATCTCCCCGCGAATTTCCATTTCAGATTGCGAACGTCGGCGCGGTGTTGCCAAGTGGCGCGCGAGGATCCGGCCGGGTGGGCAGCTACCCAACTGCGTGATGTATAAATCGGTCGTTCCGGTCGATTTCTCGCCGAAATTCGAGTCGGCCATTTTGCCCGCCTGTCCACCGTCGGATGAATTATCGCCGGGCGTTACATTAATGGCGGCCGGCTTTCTCGTGTTTTCCATTTCGGTTTGGTAATTTCGCTAAACGCGTTCCCCCTCCCGCCGATGCCGGGTCAATTCACTCAACGGGTACCCCCCCACCACCCCCACCCCCCCGCAAGAAAAACAAATAATATCACGTAAAATATGTTCGTATATGCTTATTTTATCACCTCGAGAGAAATGAAAAGAATAAACTGTCGATATGAAATATTCGAACGCAGCCACGCTGTCAACTCGTGTTACCGTAAACGACAGTTAGAAAAAAATGTTTTTATTAGCTTAAATGGCTTTAATGGCATGAATATACTTTGAGAAAATAATTAATAACATAATTTAGAGATTAAGATGTCTCACAGAGATGAAACTACTATTTTTTATATTACGCTTACGACCCGTCATCGGCCGGCTCAAGTGATCACTTTACGCAATGTAACGTTCACCTATTTACCCACGCTGCTACCGCATCCTTTTGGAAGTTGTATATATTATATCAGGATGCAACATTTCACTTATTTATTACCAACTGGGCCTTCGGCCATCTATTGATATTTTTGAAAATTTGATATTATTTCTCACGTAATAGTACAGATGTCGCTGAAGTCGAGACTTATTAATGAAGTGGGGGCAATATCCTTTATGTGTATATGAAATTCATTCGAATTAATCTTGATGACAATCCCCCAGGGGATAAAACTCAGTAATTAGTTCATATAAAGATTTGGACATACTCAAAATATTGTATAATTTAGAGCATTCATTAAATCCTATACAATATGTCCTCCCTTCTTATCTCTCTTCATTTAATTAGTGAGAAAGAGACAATTACAATTGTATGTTTGTTGTTCTTTTCACTGTGAAAATAGTGTGTGATCTCTGTCTTTCATATCAAATGGTATATTTACCAACGTATAAATTTTTTTGTACGATTCCCTTTTCATAATGGGTTTTTCACTAGTCATTCCTGAGTTCTAATATTTTCTTTAGGATTATATAAAATATGAATTTTATGTTGCATGTATTTAGTGAAATATTACAGGTTTAATTATGATGGTAGACTTGTGTTACTGCATGGTTTGGGAAGGGTTAACTCACATCAGTAGTCACCAATTTAGGGGTTAAGACGGTGATTAAATGAAAGATGTTATAGATTTGCGTGTTGAGGTTTATTGAGATGGATGGAACAATGAAGATAGATGAGAATGAATATAATGAATGAGTGAAGATGCAGAGATGTAAAGGTGTGCGTGCGTTACGAAGTGAATCGGCGGCCTCGCTCGGCACGCGTGGGCCGGCAAGCCCGCTATTGTGAAGCGATGAAACCAGAGGAGACTGCTCGGCGGTGAATGATCGAGCCAGACTGGTAGCAGCAGCTGACCGCGCTGTCGAGATGGCGGTGGATTTGTATTCTGATCCCTACAAGTACGATACGGTATAAGAGATGCCCGAGCGCGAGGCCCTTGTCAACTTGCGCGCGTCATGATACATTACAATTATTGTTAGAAATTTTTATAAAATCATGTTAAGCTTTAACATCTACGTCTTTAACTACTTTAATTTTTTGTATTCAATATACAGGGTGGCCCAAAAAAAAATTGAGAACATCTCGTAACACACGAGTTATTTCAAAACATTTTTTTTTGCACGATATTTGGGCCACCTGTATATAATTTAGAATCATTCAATATTTAAATTAATCGAAATAATCGTATAACTGCCGTATCGCACAGAATTGCGAGGTCGCAGCAGAGCCGCCATATAATTGATATGATAAGACACACGTGTCAGTAATTTAAAAGTGTGGCGCCATAAAACCCGTGGGCTAGATTTCATGAAAATGTAGCCGTGTAGGTACTCGCAAATATGACTACATGCATTGTAAATAAATTTGAATAAAAACAGAGTATTCTGTTGGCGGAAGCCATTCTCGATTTTGCCGCCGTAGTGTGCTTATATTGAACATCATTTCTTTCCACCTCATCATCATCATCATCATCATCGCCGGTTGAGAGAAGCTGAGATCGGCGAACCACCCCCACCCTTGTCTCCCGTACGGAACAATTACGATTTTTTTTTAAATACTTATATACAGTGTAACCTCTATTATATTCATCTGGTTCGATATTCGTCACATTTTGATAACAAACAAACTGCTGTCTGACTGGGCCAAAACGCAGAATACGGTCGAAAAGCGGCACTCAAATGTTGCCACGGTCAACCAAAACATAAATGGATTCAACGGTAATGTGATTGATTGCTTCTTGTCAACTCGAGTGCTACCGAGTGGCAAACTAATACCACCACCAGAATTAGAGTTATCTGATGTTTAAATTGTCTCCTTCTAAATATTAGTAACTTTCCTCCTCTGCAGCTTCTACCGTCATGTCTCCTCAGCACAATAAAAGTCAAGTTTTGACATCAAATTTTGGGGGCCGGGAAGGGATTGATGTAATTTCAGTTATTAGTTATGGGAAAAAGTGTTTTTATATTTGTCAGACCCTCAGGAACGGATCAATGACGAATGTAGAGGTTCCACTGTATCTCTGGGTATATCGTTTATAAAACAGTTGTACGTAATGAAAAGACAATTATTTTAAGCAAAAAATTAAAATATTTTCAAATATTAATTAAATGTCTTAATTATAAAGATATACATATAAAATCAATTTTATCGAAAACTATTGTTGTTGCGTTACCGGGATTCGAACCTGGATCTCTTTTCAAATCCGGGGAAGGTACATAACCAACTATGCTACAGCGACAGTATTTTAAACGACAAATTTTCGAACCTATATGTTACACTTTTTCAAATGAATACATCTATCGTTCCATTATTTGAAAGCCATCTACATTGTTTTTCGCTGTAGCATTGTTGGTAATGCATCTTACCCAGATTGGAAAAGAGATCCAGGTTCGAATTTTTTCGATAAAACTGATTTTATATAGTTAAAATTAGGCACATATACCTTGAACATTTTCGACTGGTAATTTGGTCAGGTATCCCTGAATAGGTCTGTTACACCCTGTAATATCTCAGTTTTATGTACACTATATTTCATTGTTAATGCACGGTTTAACTCCCTGTAGTATCTAGAGGCTGCAGAGTATTAACCTTCCCACATATATATATTCTTTTACGGTCTAACGGGACATGGAAATTCGTGTCCGCTACCATCATCCCTTGACATCACCGTCATGATATGTTGGCCACTCTTCAACTTCTCGCTGTTCCATCTTCTCTGGCATTGATGATGCATTGTACAAACTTATAAAAAGCGTAAAGAATTGAAAAAATTAAATACACAAACGAAATAATTAACTTTGTGTTACTCGCCAGCGTTATCTTCAATTAAATTATCAATACGATTCCTCGTCTGCGCGGAATCTCGCGTGAGAGACTAAATTAATCTTCTAAACAAATTGTTTCATTCACTCTTCACAAATATAGGGTTTCTGTCCCGAACGCGTTCTGGCAAATTCTACGACTAAACTTCTTGACACATCCTTCACAGTGCATTGTTTGGTGGTTGACTAAATTAAATTTTTGAATAAATTGTTTTGTAGCGATCGAAATTCAAATCCACCGCCATCTCAGTCGGCATCGACGCTACAAGTCTGGCTCGATTCACCGCCAAGCGGTCTCTCGAGTTCCATCGTTTCACAACGGCGGTCTTGCCGGCTCGCGCCCGCCGAGCAAGACCGCCAATTCATTTCATAAGACACATGCACCTTCTTCATTCATTCTTTAATTCTATCTGTTTTCATTGTCATTGTCATAATAAACCTCACACGCCAATCACATTTATTTCATTTAACCACCGTCCTAATAAACAGCGTGTTCCTTGACCTGAACAATTAATATAAATAATTAAATGACTCAGGTGAGTTACCGCGGCCATGCACAGGCGACACAATTCCATGAAATTGTCCCGACCCCGCTCTGGTAAACTCAGCTGGCCATTAGCAACGATTGATACGAGGGGGCGACTAACAAGTGGAGGAGTGCGCGCCTTCCCCCAACTACACCGCCGCGAGACGACCTAACGGACCGCGCGCGGCAGGTGTAAATAAGATCGCCGGCGCTACATAAGAGCTCACAGTTCTGCTGGCCGCCACCCCAGGATCTTCGTGCTGTTGACCTCTGTCTGGACAGACGCAAGCCTCCGCCATTCACGGCTATCGCTGATTCGTTTTATATTGCTCTACTTCGCTGTTTTTACATGAAGACATTTTTAAAAATAATTTTTTGTACCATTTTCCACTGTCTTTCACTGAGCCCTTTTGATACCCTCGTATCAACAATACATTTTTTAATCAAATTCATAAGCTATAAAAAAAAAGTATCTGGTATATTATGTATGTTATTTATATTATTTACAAGCGAAAGGTTTGTCGCTAGAATGAGTTCTCCTGTATCGCATTGTTTTTTATTACATTCTTTACAAACAAATAGTTTGTCTTTTGAATGCGTTCTAACGTGCGATACTAAATATTGTTTTTTTTTTTTAACATTCTTCACAGGCGAAAACGTTCTCTCTCACGTTTCTTCTCATGCGGGAATATATGTTACCTTTTTGAGTAAATCCTTTTTTGAAGCGTTCACAGGTAAGCGGTCTCTCCAACGTGCGCGTTCACAACTACTTCGATCATACATTTTGCCACATTCAACACAAGTGAATGGTTTCAGTCCTGCGATAAACTAAACTGCATTTAAGAGAGAAAAAATTACATTCTTTACAGAAACAAGGCTTTTTTTTTTAAAATTAATTCTCATGTACTGAGTTTTATCTGCTAGTACGACAAACTTTCTATTAAACATGTGTTTTTAAGACATTTTCAAGACACAGAAGTATTTTTTTTTTTTTTCTATTGGTTATTTGTTTATTAATGATCTTGTAAATGCAATTATTATACTTCCAAGCGGAATTAGAAGTTATATAACACTAATTTCAGTTACTTTTTATTATACTGTGTTAGAAAATATACTACTAGTGAATACTGCAACTGGTAATTCAAACCCGTCCAATGACAGATTGGAAAAACGTATGACTTACAAGACAAAACGTCAATTTTTTTTCGAAATAGTAAACAAAAAATCTACTGTCAGATATTTAAAAACATTGGAATGTTGCAATGGGGTGATTAGAATTAATATGATTTAAATTTTATATAAGTAACATAATTTTTTTTTTTTGCGTTTCATTTGAAATTAGATATTAAATTTATTTTATTGTAATTTCATGAATATGGAAGACGATTCAGATTAGAAAAAGTGACGTTCTGATTGATAAAAAAAAAAAACAGCAAAAATTGTGAGCTCGACAAAGTAACGACATTAAATGGTGAAAATGCTGATGAATGGTTTTTGGTGGCCGTCCTAGGACGAAATAATATTGTCGCTGTAGCATAGTTGGATAATGCACCTTCCCCGGTTAGGAAAGAGATCCAGTGCAACAGCAATATTTTTCGATCAAATTGATTTTATATGTATATCTTTCTAATTAATTTATTTAATTCATATTTAAAATATCACAGAGCGTCTGTTCTGAATAATTACAACTTCACAATAAGAATGTGTCCTTCTAATAATTATTAAAACGTGACATGTGAATCATTGGTATCGAAAACTCATCAAGGTGCACCGGCACTCACGCGCTATTTCTAACGCAGTTTTCGCGATAAAATTTATTGGGGTAACATTTCTACGTTAAAATTGTCACTTTTATTTTTGGGTGTGGGATGCGGGAGAAGGAAATGGGTCGACATCTATGGGAAAGTCGTCTAACTTTCGCTGTGACGACGGGCGCGCCCGCCAGCGCCGCCGAGCGGACGCCCACGCGCACAGGATCACAGGTATAAAAATAATCCAAACACGTTTAATATTTTAAAGCGTATATTTGCCTTTCCTCCGTTCTCTGTATTTTTTAACTCGTTCTGTTGTGGACATGGGCGGCTTCTTCGGCGGCCTTGCGGCTTTTTTTCTCGCGCGGTACTCCCGATTCCGCTGCGCTGCGGTTTTGGCTATCTTCGCGATACCCTTGTACTGGTCAAGTCCTGCAGTGATGGCTGTGGAAGCGGAACAATATCTAGCGATCAGAATTCATATCCACCGCCATCTCGGCCGGCGTCGACGCTGGCGACAGCGCGGCCGTCCATTCGCCGCTAAGCAGTCTCTCCAGTTTCATCGTTTTCACAACGGCGGTCTTGCCGGCCAACGCGCGCCGAGCGAGACCGCCGACTCGCTTCACTTCGAAATCCACGCACGCCATTTACATCTTAACTCATCCATTATATCCATCACAATATGCCAACAACATTTCTTTCATTTGACCTATATCAGCCTAGCTACATGGGGGAATTTTAATGAAATAGATCATGACTATCTCTTTGGAGTATTGGCTTGCCATAACGCATCGATAGCAGAGTGTACCATTGATGGTGCGATGTTATACTAATGTGCATTGAAGACGAATTATAGATATCTCATAGAGACGGAGCTATTTATCAGAAACAAATATAAATTAAATAATTGGATTAACATAAACGGAAACATTATTTTACAATTAGCGCCATCTATGTAACAGTAGAGACTTTAATCGCTTAGTTATAAAAACTGTCCAACTCACCCCTGTACCCATGGCGCTCTTGTGCATTCGCCGCATTGAGCTATTCACATTACTCAAGTCATACAATTGGCTATTTAGTGAATTCAAAATTCCTTTCGGTTGATCCGTTTTGTATTGAGTCGTTACCTATGCTGTTTTTTTTAACAGAATGACATTAGAAAGGCTTACAACTGCGTGCAAATCATTAAGTGTCTACTTCCTCTTTTACTAATTCGCGAATTTTACTATCTTACTGTTTTTAACGTGTTGATTTCATGGCCGTTCTTTGCGTTCAAGGTGCATGAATTTGTTTTTGATTTAGAAAAAAAAAAGCAATTGGCAGAACTATTTCCTACGTTAACCTTTAATAAAAATAATTATTTCCTTTAGTTATTACGTGAAGGATTATCAAACAATAAAATAATCAATCATAGAAAGTGTTCTTAAAAACGTCCATACATTTTTTATATGGGTAAGAAGGTATTATTTTACATTAAAACTTAAACTTTAAAAACACTATTAATAGTACTCTAAAATTACAAATAAATACATGGTAGGGTCGTATAAACAACGGATTCATTCTGTCTAAAGACGTTGGTTAAACGAAAGTTCATAATCCTATGTACAACATATATCGTAGTATATGATTGTATAATACCATTGGTGACAGCATAACCTAAATCTATACCTACTGTACGCCACTGATAGTTAGCCTATGCTCAAAGTACTCCTGTTCCCACTGCCCCCTCCGTAACAGTAAGTACTGCTAGAGGAGTAAGAAAGCAGAATGAATGCGGAGCAGTGGCTCAATGTGTGGAAAATCTAAATACGATACAATAAAAAAATGTACAATTTAGGATTGAATAAAGATTTGATGTCGTTTGGTCATGTGGAACATATGAATGAGGAGACGACAGCAATGAAATATGAGGCGAGTGCCGGAGGCAACAGGATCAGAGAACCTGTTATGATCGGGTAGTCCAATAAGCCTCGTGATGAGCTTCAATAAACATCGAGCGTTCATGATAACATTTATGAAATTCGACAAGGTACGAGTATTATGTTGGGGGAGAAGAGTGTGATGTTTCATCCTGTCTGCCTATCTGCGGGTGTGACCCCATGGTGTGCGAGACAAACAACTGAGAAAAAGCGTTCCCAAATAAGCTACATGCAACATTATAAATTATAAATCTAGTAAACTAAATACATTTAGAAACATTGTGTTGTGTATTATAAAAATATTATTCTAATCAATTCAAACGCAAACCTATAAATATTTAAAAATGAAATAAACATGACTTGACCACTTTCATAACTTAGCAACACCGACATTTTATCAACGATTCTACATGTTCTTAGCTCCGAAACTGTACAACACATTTAATACTAATTGGAAATCTTTCACTTCCAATAAGATTACACAAATATGGACCAAATATGTAGAGATCAATCAGAAGCATGGCTATCCAACATTCTAACATAATCATTATACAGTGCCTACACTAATAATTCACCAGTTCTTCGAATCCTTATCTATCTTGAATTAAATAACACCACAACAGCACGATAAAAACTGACTACTTTAACACAGATGGCAGTCTAGCAAAGTAGCCAGGACAATACTGCATATATCAGAGGTGGAATCTACTCCATCCCACACAATAAGCTTGCAATATATGTAATTGTATCTTATGTTTATCATGTTATATTATAATATATTCACCTCTGAAAAAACATGTATGTCAATAAAGTCTAATAAATAAGTAGTAATGGACACATATATATCATTTTCACAGACAGCTTGAACATTTTCGACAAGCTGGTATTATTTAATGCAAACAATTTCAAGCAGAGAATTGACAGATTTCAAATGCGGTGTTGGAGAACGATGTTGAAAATATCATGGACAGCTGATGAATGTACTTGTTGACAAATGACTCTGACACGCCTGCGACATGTCCTGCAATTTTTTGGACGTGTCGTCAGAAGAAAGCGGAGATACAGAGAGGCTCGCGGCGACTGATAGGGTTGGAGAGGGAGAGGACGACCTTCCTCCGATGCTTTTCGCTTTGCAGAATGCCGAGCGAGACGAAGAAGATTTATCAATCACTCACTTAAAGGAAAATAAAAACGTAAACAAATCAATACTTACCGCATGCCGTTGAGCAAATCAATACGTTTTTTGATCTTTTAACACAATCATCTTTTACATCAGGAGTATAAATATTCATGTCATAATCAGGACGTCGATATCTAACATTTGTTCCATCGAGGGGATCCGTCACTTCCGCTTTAACACCAGCACCATTGTATTCTATTATTAATTCATTCCTTGTGTTCCTTGTCGTGTCTTCACCCGAAGACGCGTGGGATTCAAGTTTCACTTCAGTAACACCGTCGGCAACCTGGAAATGACGGTGACTGTATTGCTGTCGCTTTATGATAATATCACAGCTATATGCAGTGTTCAATTTTCTTATTATTAAGGAGAACACAATTCTCAATGTGAAAATGTAATTATTCAGAACAGACGCTCTGTGATATTTTAAATACAGTAATACCCCAAAGTTACGCGATAGGTGGGACCGACGAAAATCGCTTAATTCGAATTCGCGCAAGTCGGGGTACAACTCATGTATACAATTTTGTTTAATTGGGACCAAGGACTAACAAAAACACTAGTTTGGAAGAAAAATACTTAATAAAATTGCAGTTCTTTATACATATTAATATACAATTTAATAAACAATTTATGTAAAAAAGTCATTTCGATGTGGATGGCTTCATAAAATCTAACAAATTCGTCTGACGACACAGTGCCATCTTTTTCTCACGCAGAAATTTCTTCGTAGCAAGCTAATAATTTTTTTATTCCTTGCATTATTTATGTCTATGTTTTCTAAAAATTTTAAACCATTTTCAATTGAGCTGAGACCTTCTGTCAAGCTTGCAATTGTCATGCGCTTTTCTGGTGGAATTGGGTCTGAAGTGTCTTCATTGTCATTTTGCTTATCATCTATATGAGCTCATCGATTGTTACCTCCTGACTAAGGGAATCCAACAGCTCGTAAAACACATCCAACGCGTATCACAATAAGAGAAACACTGAATATAGCGGGCAGCAGTGTTGTCAACGGACAATGTCTAGCGGCAGTTTTGCCAAACGAACCGCTTAACTCTGAGTTCACGTAAGTCGGGGTATTACTGTACTAATTTAATATAAAATCAATTTTATCGAAAAATATTCTTGCGCTACCGGGATTCGAATATGGATCTCTTTCCAATCCAGGGAAGGTGCATTAACCGACTATGCAACAGCACACAGTACTTTTGATGACAAATTTTCGAACCCATATGATACACTTTTCAAATTAATACATCTATTGTTCCATTATTTGAAGACCATCTACTTTATTTTTATGGAATCTCAAATACCTTTGAGTAGTGGGTAACAGGAAGAGATCCACAATATTTTTCAATAAAATTGATTTTGTATGTATATCTTTCTGATTAATACATTTAATTAGTATTTAAAATATCACAGAGCTATGTTCTGAATAATTACAACTTCACATTAAGAATGTATTCTCCTTAATAATCAGATATCAATTGTTATTACAATCAGTCACAGCAACGGTTTAAACAATGATTTAACCATCACTAGCGATGACGGAGAACTACTCACTTCTGTTTTGATTCCAGGAACGTGGATTTCAATTTTTTGAGAGCTTGACGCTTCGTCATCATCTGCCGACCAGTGGGGTTCTTGTTTTACCGATACAACCTGAAAATGACAAAAGAATTTGTTCATCGCCCGCAGACGTTTGCTTAGATAGTTTAATCACGTGGAAAAAATGAATCAGGAAAGAGAATGTTAAGAAAGTTAAGTTCGTTGAAATACTTCCCACCCAAACAACTGTAGTAACATGTTGCATAACATTGTGCCCAACCCAAATTGAAGATAATAAATTTGCAGTTTCTAAATGATAATTTTAAGAAAAATTTATGGACCTAACATAATAAAAATGCTTCTTCAATATTTGCTAAATTACTTTGTTTAAACCACTATTTATTTATTATTCAACATGTTTCGATACCTATGGTATCTTCTTCAGGAAACAATCTACACTGAAATTAAAAAATACAAGCATAGATAAAAACAAAATTATAAAGTGGTGAATAAGTAAGAACTAATACGAATTTTATAACAACGTTCTTTATATAGCTTGTATCAATATAAAAATGTTAAATCGTGTGCGTGCGATTGCCTAAATCACCAAACTTTGTAGAAAATAGTGCCAGTAAATAACAATGACACTTTTGAAAGTCTTCATCCAGCTGTGGATTGATAACAGCTGACAGTGACAATGACTTTCAGTCAGCGTCTACGCTTTAAGGATGTCTGTAAAACAGATGTAATGACATTCTACATTGATGTACACCGTTGTGAAAGCAGATGCTGAATGCGGTGAGGATAAATGCTTTAAGAAAATATAAAAATGAAGAGACAGCAGCCTGCAGGGACCTCCAGTTCAAAGTCAAGTGCGGGTCTCGTATTAAATTTTATAGCCGCTAAAATATGTGCTGCTGCATCACCAGTATCATCGCAACAGCCATCAATGAACAGAAAGTGCCTAATCCAAGTGACTCACCTCCGTATTGATACCAGGCACGTGGATTTCAATTTTTGGAGATCTCGATCTTTCTCCATTATATTCATAACAGCAGCGTTCTCCTTTCACCGACACAATCTGGAAATATGAAAATATTTGTTCAATTCCACATCGCACACGAGTCCAGATGGTACTATTGCAGAGAATGTATAGTCACCTCGGCAGGTTTAACTTCTAGGCTCCGGGACCCTCCGTACCCCAGGGCGGCAGCTAGCTTGGAGCTAGAGAGATGCCAAATATATCATATGATAAGTCACTGAATGTAACCACAAAGGGTCCCACCCCAATCCAAAATCGTTACGAGAGTTGTACACTCCGCTTTGATTGTATTCGTGCATTAATTATCAACATTTTAAATTTTTTTAAATATTATTATAAAGTCAAGTTTGATTAGTTTTTTCCGGAAAATAATTAATCTTGTCGTATTTAATGATAGTTTTTAATATACTAAATATAATATTACAGCATTAAAATTTATGCACACGACATTTGTAGAAAAACATTTCTTATATATTCATAAACATTGGAAATAAAAGAATATAATAGATTCTGAATTGAATTTATAGCAGAATACAAGACATGTGACTAAAAAGATTGCTAAAAAAATCTCACTTCTGAGAAGGATCAGAAGATTCATTAGTACCGAGTCATGTCAAGTTGTATACAGTTCTGTTATTGCTCCTCGCATCAACTACTTGCAGCACCATTTTATTGTTGGCTAACGAAGAAGAAATGCAACAATTGTCAGTGCTGTGAAATAAAGCTTTGAGGATAATACTAGTCAGCGCGATGCTGGAAGATCTCAATATGATGACCTTTAAGCAGAAGATATATTTTAATATAATGGTATTTATTTACAAAATTCTCAATAAGAAAAATGGATGCAAATCAACATGAGCACGAGCATCGTACAAGGGGAAGGGATAGACTGAGACTGCCATGCAGGAAAAAGGCCAAATCTCAGATGATGTACAGTGTGATGAAGATCTTCAATGAAATGTCAGATGATATAAGAAAAGAGGAGAAACTGCAGATTCAAAATGAAACTAAGCAAATATTATACGTGCAAGATAAGCTATAGTAAAAAGGGAAATATTGATATTGTTTATATTAGAGCGTATATAAACACTTATGTATGCACAAGATTAAGAACAAATGTATATATCAAACGTGTGTTTGTCGGTCTAGTGGTTCAGTGGTTGGGGGTTCGAGCCTCATTCCAGGAAACCAGCGAGAACAACCAAAAATAGTAAGAATATTGATATGATTGTCTGTTGAATAGTCTCTTAAACATTCAAATCATGCCACTGAATGGTGACACCATTTTGAAAACAAAACAAATATGGTAAATATACTTTTAAATACACGTGAAATATCATTGATCAAATGCGATGTTTGAGTTTCTCTTAAATTAAATTTTGTATCTTTCACCACAACATTGTTAACTTCACAAAACACAGATTTTAAAACTGCAAAGGCCACATTAACGGTCCGACATGCTAAATAAATATAATCACCTGTGGACGTCCCAATTGCTCATTTGTTTCCGTGCTATTATGAAGTCATTTGAATCAGAACTTCTACGATGACAGATAGACCATAGATAAAAGACAAGCACAGATACTAGCATAAAAAGAAAAACTCCATAGACTATTTGCCTTTTGCATGGATAAAATACTTTTTTGAGTATTTTCCAACTTTCCGCAGACAGTGTGAATGACGTGGTCTAGCCATAACAAAAGAGTTAGGTTATAGTTTTGTTATTTGTTTAAATGCATTGTAAATATCTTATTTACTAATGAAGTGAGTTAGCCGGGGATAATAAGGGCAAATTTTGTTTTGTCATAGTTGTATTAAAAAAACGCCAACCAGGCGGCGAATGAGTAGGACCGAGATATAGGAGCCTTGAGCTTATTGTTTCGGTCCTGGGTTAGCGGTGGGTTCACCCTCATTGATGCTAGGCCCCGCGGGCGGATATTGTGGCCAGGGCTTCCGTAGAATCTGTATTTCAATGTGGAAATTTCTTATTATATTGCTTTAATAATGCACTATGTAGTGTAAATAAAATATTAGTAAAATGATACATGCTATATATGTATGTACACTCAGAGCCAGTAGCGTAACTACAAATATTCAGCCCTAATGCGGAATGGAAAAAAAGACCCCTAAATAAGTATTCTATATAAGATTTTTAATTAGTATCATATGTTATATTATATATTATGTTCCATTATATTTTTTTACACTGCTAAAATCTCGTAATTAATTAAATGTAAATTAAAGATATATGAATATAGCAAAGGGACATAAAAATCGTGGTAATGGGCATGGTATTGGCTTTATTTGAGTAAAGAGCTTAAATAAAGAGAGATCTGGAAGTACAATTTTCGGCCACTTTACATCGGCAATAACGCGATGAATGTTGGCTTCCAAGTCGTCTATTGTCTCTGGTTTATCGGCGTAGACTAGTGCCTTCATATATCCCTATAAAAAATAATTCTAAGGTGTTAAATCACATGATCTTGGAGGTCAATTCACAGGTCTATTACGCGAAATTATGCGCTCATCAAATGTTTCTTTCAATAAATAGATTGTGTGGCATGTCGCGCCGTCTTGTTGCAGCCGCAGCTCTTCCACATTAATGCCATTCAATTGGGGAACGAAAAAGTGAGTAATCATGGATCTACAGCGCTCTCCATCCGCTGTAACGTTCTGGCCTAACAGCTTCTTTGCACTGTGCGACGTCTCTGCGGATGCGTATTATCAATTAGAGTATGCGTGGTGCGATAACGATCCATGGTTTTATTAATAGTGTCTTTATTAACGTAAAATAATACTTTCTTACCCACATAAAAGATGTACGAACGTTTTTAAGAACACTTTTTATGACCGAACATGATTCTTTTATTGCGCGAAAATCCTTCACGTAATAACTAAACGAAATAATATTTTTTATTAAAGGTTAACGTAGGAAATTAGTTCTGCCAATTGCTTCATGTTTTTCCCAAATCAAAAACAAATTCATGCACCTCGCAGTTGCAGTTGTGAGTCTTTTTAATGTTATTCTGTTAAAAAAACGACTCCATACAAAACGAATCAACCGAAAGAAATTCTCAATTCAGTAAATAGCCAATTATACGACTTGAGTAATTCACTAGCTTAATGATAGAACGGAGTAATGTGAATAGTTCAATGCGGCGAATGCACAAGAGCGCCATAGCTACAGCGGTGAGTTGTTGTGGTAGTTTTTAGAACGTTTCTCAGAATTTTTAGTAACCCACAGGTTTTTTTGCTTGTATGCACTGCACGACCCTGGTAACAGCATAACATAAGTCTACGCCTACTGAAAGCTGTTGGTTATGATTTGTTAATAAAACGCGTCGACACGTACACGATCTAGAATAATTAAAATTTGCAATTGAGTAACAATTTTTAGTATTTTGTAATTCTTGTTGTGGTAGATTTTAAACATTATCATCTGTCCATATTGACACAAGAAAAGTTATCGATAATCGCGAAAAATCGATGCCAAATAATGGATTGTACGGCGCGAACTTTTTGGGCACCTATTTGCCTATCACAGGTAAATTAATTAGTATTTAAAATATTACAGAGCGTCTGTTCTGAATAATTACAACTTCACAATAAGAATGTGTTCTCCTTAATAATACAAGTTGTATCAATGTGTCCAAAATTTAATAAAAATATCTGCTATCGGTTTACTCAAAGGTATTATAGATATTCCGTAAAATCAATGTAGATGGCTTTCAAATAATGGAACGATAGATGTATTCATTTGTAAAAGTGTAACATATAGGTTCGAAAATTTGTCGTCAAAAATACTGTCGCTGTAGCATAGTTGGTAATGCACGTTCCCCGGATCGGAAAAGAGATAAAATTGATTTTATATGTATATCTTTAAAATTAATATATTTAATTAGCATTTAAGATATTATTATCAATTATGTTGGACTATAAACAGTTTATATGTAAAGCGCGCTTGAGGTGAATTTTTCCAAGAAAATTGTGCTATAATTATACAATATTATTATTATTATTATAAACATGAATGATATAGTGAATTCAAAAAAATTAAATACTATGTACAGGTAAAAAAAAAAATTACTCAAAATCTCAAGTGAAAAACTGTTTTAAAAATGAATAATTTTGAATTTAATATTTATTTTCTTTACAAATCCACCAGACGGCAGTGCAGATTAGAAAATAATGAAAATTAATATTTATTTACAATCTTTCCGCGTTATGCAATAGATGACACACATGTCTAATACAAGTTTTAGACTGCTGTGAATAATTGCAAGACAATTTTTGTGTTGCTGTTCAAAATATCGTTTAATGTTTTTTTTTTATTACCTGTTTATATTATTTCATTTGTCTTACGGTAATCACATCAATTAAGTTGTAATTATTCAGAACAGACGCTCTGTGATATTTTAAATATTAATTAAATGTATTGGTTAGAAAGATGTACATATAAAATCTTATCGGATTACTCAAAGGTATTTGAGATTCCGTAAACATAATGTAGATGTCTTTCAAACAATGGAACGATAGATGTATTAATTTAAAAAGTGTAACATATTTAGCATAATCGGTTAATGCACGTTTCCCGGATTGGAAGAGATCCACGCTGCACTACACGATGCATTGTTAAAGCAATGTAATGAGAGAAATATAGATTCTGCGGAAACCTTCGCCACAATACCCGCCCGCAGGGCCTAGTAGCAAGATTGCTTTTACATTACATATATGTCATAAGTCTTGAAAATATGTACAATTGAATACGTATCAAAATAGACTAAAGTGAACGTTGTACGACTATGAACAGATTGTTACTCGCTCTCAGCCAACACCCTAATCTCGCTCTTAAAACAGCTACCAGATAACATTATGTAAATCATCCCCCTAAACACACCCCCGCGCGCGCACACACACACGCACACGCACACACGCGCGCGCGCACGGTCATATAGAAGTGATTTTTCCCTTTTCACTTTGTAATCGGCCATAGAGAAATGTATTCCGGTGCCGTGATATCAGCCAGCCACTCGGGCCAACCAAAATGGCGGAATTATGCGATACATTAGGGGAACGAAGCTACGATGTGTCAGGGCGCCTGACTAGGCGAGTATTCATTTATTTATTTATTCAGGAAACCGACGCGCTACCTCGTGCAATTGTTTTATGTGTTGAAAGAAGTAAGCTTTTGTTTTAAGACGAGTAATCATTATATATAAGCCGAGATAGAATTGACGTTGAACTGATATTTTTGAGACAAAATCGGTAAGTTCTTTTGTTTGGGACACATATAAATATTAATTTCTGAACGAAAATAATGCACTGTGCCTTCCCCCCCTCTCCCCTTACCCTTTCAGTCGATTGGCGACCATGAGCCAGTGCGGTTATAATATTATAACATTATTAATTCGAGACTTCGCGCCTTTGACGAAATAGTGAGTTGAAATATACAGTCCACATCTTTGGAGATGTCAGCAGAATCCGGATTGTGGTGAGTGCCAATTTCCTTCATGTCCTGAGATTCTTTCGGCATCTATGCTTATACGAAACAACTTTTTAAAAATTCTTATTGTGAAGTTGTAATTATTGAGAACATAATTAAATGTATTGTTGACCCAAGTCGAGAACCCATTTCCTGTCTCTTTTGTTCATCTAATATATAAACCTTAATCTATACCTGTCCCACTCTGGCCAACTCATTACTTTCAATTTCGCCGATGGGGGGGGACAGATTGCGCTCAGACATCGAACTATCAAGATCTTGTGCCTTTTTTCTGCCGTCCGATAGCCGCGCCGTGCGCAACGTTCAGAGCAAGAAGAAGCTGTGTTCTTACAGTGCCGGAAGTGCAGTGGTCTCTCGGTTCTGCACAACAAGCGTGCTAGTCAACGGGAGGTGAAGACGACACCCAACCCAGGACTTTATCCATCTGCCATCATAATTCCAATTCTGATCAATATTATACTCGATACAGTCCACGGGATCTTATCTCACCGTGTATTAATTAGAAAGATATACATATAAAATCAATTTTATCGAAAAATATTGTTGTTGCTATCGGGATTCGAACCTGGATCTCTTCCCAAACCGGGGAAGGTGTATTATCTAACTATGCTACAGCGACGTTATTTTTGACGACAAATTTTCGAACCTATATGTTACACTTTTTCAAATGAATACATCTATCTAATGGAACGTTAATTTCAGGAAGCAGTTCAACTATCAACCTCACACAGAAGGACGACAATTTATACAGTGTGACGAGCTCGACAGCAGGACGTCACCTTATCATTCCCACACGGCAGGAAGATAACTTGTCAACTTAAGTCTAACACACTCCAACACGGAGACGGTTGTAACACCTTGGCGTCCTTTAGTATTTATCTTATAACTCAAAGAAAAATACATCAATAGAAGCTTAAATAGTTAAATAATTAATAAATATTAATAATTATACAAAATACTTTGTTTAAACCACTATTTATTAATTATTCAACATGTTTCGATACCTATGGTATCTTCATCAGGAAACAATGTAACAAATTAACTAACTATAAAATAATTAAACTATAAAGTGGTGAATAAGTAAGAACTAATATGAAAACAAATTAATTTGTAATTATTGTAATTATTTTTATATAGGTAAAACTTGCAGAAATTTCGATCCTAGAATTAAGGAGCATTTGAGATGCCTAAATAACAACTATTCAGAATTTTTCAATCACCTTTTGGAAACACACCATTCTTTTGATATTAATAAGGGTTTAGAAATTATACATACAAATATTAGGGGTTTATAATCATTTCGAAATTTTAGAAATAAGAAAAAGTGTTAATAGCAAGCTATTATATTATAAATAACCAAATCTTTTTTGCAAATAGTCACATTTTAAATTTGTTTTCATATTAGTTCTTATCTATTCACAATTTTATATTTTTGTTTCTATCTATGCTTGTATTTTTTAATTTCAGTATACATTGTTTCAACATTCAATTTCAGTATACATTGTTTCAACATTCAATTTCAGTATACATTGTTTCAACATTCAATTTCAGTATACATTTTGTTTAGTTATTAAAATAAAATGAGGCCACAAAGTAATTTTGCAAATATTGAAGAAGAAATGATGTTCTGTTGATCTTTGCTCAGTTTCCTTTCTGCCGACACCCAATAACCAGCTCCCGAGATGAGTTTGTCCATCGACAATTGTTTCATGCTGCTCGGCAAAATGTTATAGGTTTTGGGGGGCTAGAAGCGAAGCTTGGTATCATTTTAGGCTTCACGTATAATGAACATCTCTTGAGTTTTATTTCTTTCGACCACCCTTGTCTACATTTCTTATTCCCTGTACGGAACACTGCCTACTTTCTGCAGATGCTGTAGTGTTTTTACATTATATATGAAATTTTTATTTAAATTGAATATACGCTCTGAGGATATCAATTATGTTTATCTCCTTAGCCGTGTGAAATTTGCAAAATTATCAGTGAGACCTTATATTTACATACAGGATCATCAATGGTGTGACAGACTGCGTCCAGATCGTTGGACTGCTTGATTTTCACGCGCTATTGAAGTCATAGAGACACAATTCATTGTTTTGTTACAGTGGTAATGCACAGAACTAGTTGTTATTTTTTGTCTTAACTCAACCGGTGACGTGTAAATTGCTACTTCACATTTTATATTTATTTTTAATTATGTGATTTTTTTTCTTTGTGTATTTCACTTCTGTTGTAATTTTCTGTTATTTTACAAATTCTCTTAATGCCCGGACAAGGGCGCGTATAATAATAAATAAATAAATATATATGGGCGATACAAATATACACAAAATATATATTGTTCAGTGCGACGATGTCAACCCTGTAATAGCTCGCGATGTAATTCCATTTGTTCGCCGTATAAGCGATCACTTACCTCCACCCCTCGCGGCGCACGCACCAAAGAAAAACAAATCTGCATAATCTAATGTAATGTCAGACATTTATTCCGGGGCTGGTCTCTTAAATAAATTGCCACAATTTATATTTATATTATACCGCTGCCAAAATGCCAGTGTCTCTGAAAGAGTAGGCAGTGCCGGTAGAAGCACCACTATCGTCTCATCTCACCAATGGTAGATTTTCGTAACGTGAATGTGCGAAGGGAACACATTTGAAATGTT
Source organism: Eubasilissa splendida (assembly GCA_031772225.1). Lineage (NCBI taxonomy): Eukaryota > Metazoa > Arthropoda > Insecta > Trichoptera > Phryganeidae > Eubasilissa > Eubasilissa splendida. The sequence goes on from CM062871.1 coordinate 3,575,178, forward strand.
AAATACAAATTATAAGATATACGGGATACGAACCTGGATCTCTTCCAATCCGGGGAACGTGCATTAACCGATTATGCTACAGCGCACAGTGCATTGACGACAAATATGTTACATTATTTGAAAGCCATCTACTTTATTTTTACAGAATCTCAAATACCAATGAGTAGTCCGATAGTACTGTCTGCTGTAGCGTAGTCTGTTAATGCACCTTAATCCAGGTTCGAATCCCGGTAGCGCAACAGCAATATTTCTCGATAAAATTGATTTTATATGTATACCTTTCTGATGAATACATTTAATTTCATTTTTTTGATAAAACACGTCTTACTTGACGAGCTCACTGAAATGCTAAGAAAAATATAAATATAAGAGATCCAGATTCGAATTTCGGCAGCAACAACAATGTAATAAGCCAAATAATCGAAAAAAAAAAAGAAGTGTGTTTCATTTTCTAGTTATTTGAAAACAACATCGGCCTGGAATAAAATATTCACCCTGTATGTGCTTTCATTTTATATATATATGTCATATTTACATATTAGTATTTTTTCTCTGATTTGATATATTTTCACTTTGTGCGTTCTGCTTCGTATTCAATAAGTCATATTTTGATTTGATTTGATTTATTTCTTAGTTATTCAAAAACATTATCATATCATATTTACATATTTATACACATTTAAATACATTGTCCAACTAGGCAAGCCTGTTTTAGGGCAAATCGATAAAGTGAATTAAAAAGAGAGAAGAAAAAGAAAAAAAATAATCAGATGTAAGGTAGGGTAAGCGGATACAAGAGCAAAACGCACAAAAGTAGTTACACAAATTATTTCATTATATAAAAGAGGTGACTCTGTATCTGTAATTTGAAATATCCCTTTTAAAAGTCCTAATATTAGTTAAATTTCTAATTTTATTTTCAATTTGATTATATATTCTCGGAGCTTGAAAAGTGAATAATCTTTGACCAAAACTAGTTTTCATTCTTGGAACTATTTTTTAAGCTTGTTTGCTCTCGTGGGATAATATCTTTCAGCCCTCACAGATGGAGCGCTTACTTTCCTATGAAAGCTAGTTCATATGCTATTCAGCACATATGATTGTCTTATATCCAAAACCTGAAATTCCCTAAAAAGTGGCTCTGAAGGATAGGAAAAGTCACGGCGATGTATTACTCTGAGTATAGCCTTCTGAGCAATGTTTACTTGATATATATGTACACCAGATGCACTCCCCCAGCTATCAATGCCATAGCTCAAGATTGACTGGCACAATGTACACAGTTTTCATCTTATTTTAGTATTCTAAATATATAGATTAATTTTCACAATCTTTTAGCTAATCCATCTAAATGAACATCCCATCTCATATTGGTTTGTGAAATGTGATTTGTACGCCAATTTGGCCAAAAAACCATGCTTGCCTTGTTGGACGATGCGTTATAAAAATCTGTTTTAAAATCTATGTGTAACAAACTGTATTTATTATACCATACCAGTATTAAGCTACAGAAAGTGGTTCAACATGGTCGCCAATCTTCGATGGAAGGTGGCACAAGTCTTGGAAGGTACAAGTCTTGGTATCGATGGAAGGTGGCACACGTCTTGGAAGGTACAAGTCTTGGTATCGATGGAAGGTGGCACACGTCTTGGAAGGTACAAGTCTTGGTATCGATGGAAGGTGGCACACGTCTTGGAAGGTACAAGTCTTGGTATCGATGGAAGGTGGCACAAGTCTTGGAAGGCACAAGTCTTGGTATCGATGGAAGGTGGCAAGTGGAAGAAGTCTTGTTAAAAAATGAGATAATCAATTATTAAGAGATCAAATCAGGAACCAAAGGACCTTGGAATGAACCCGCTGCCGCTTCAAATAGTGATGAGCTCAAAATCACGAACCGTGAGTCAATCGCTGATATCGTTGAGTCACCATGAGTGATTGAATATCTGGAAATATTGTGATTAATTTTATTTACATTTGGTTGTGCACCGTGAACATGCATACGATACGAAAAAAATTCATGAAGGAATGACGTTATAATTCGTGTTCAGCGCCAAAATGTTTTGTTCTGAGAATTTGACCCGAAAACAAAACTCACATTTTTTAAGGGTTTTAATTATCTATGTGATGATATTAATTAGAAAGATGTACATATAAAATCAATTATATCGAAAAATATTGCTGTTGCTACATATTGGATTCGAACCTGTAACATATAGGTTCGAAAATTTGTCGTCAAAAGTACTGTGTGCTGTAGTGTAGTCGGTTAATGCACCTTCCCCGGTTTGGAAAGAGATCCAGGTTCGAATTTCGGTAGCAACAACAATATTTTTCGATAATATTGATTTTATATGTACATCTTTCTAATGAATACATTTAATTAGTATTTAAAATATCACAGAGCTATGTTCTGAATAATTACAACTTCACAATAAGAATGTGTTCCTCCTTAATAATAAGATATATATTAATTATTAATGCAAGAATATATTTTTTACGCAAATGAAGTTTGAATAATATAAATAATTACGCTCAAAATTATGTATTTTTATATTTATTTTGTGTATTGTGATAGCAGTGATCACAGTCACAGTTTTAAATCACCGATATTATCGAATACCAATCACAATCACACCAGTGAGTCAAGAGTAGCATTTTTTCTCATCATTAGCTACAAATAAAAAAATTTCAGCTATGTTGGATTAGATTGAGATATCTAAATAGCAACAACTATTCTGAATTCGCCGATCATCTATTGAAAGCAAAAAGGGTTTAGAAATTTTACATACAAATACTAGCGGTTTACTGTTAGATAAATTAGAAATTTTAGAAATAAGAAAAAGTGTTAATAGCAAATTAAATAATATAAATAACCAAATCTTTTTAGTTCTTAATTAGTTACTCACCACTTATGTTTTTGTCTATGCTTGTATTTTTAATTTTAATACATATATACATTGTATCCTGAAGAGACAGTGGTATAAACAGTGTTTTTTTCATTATTAATACAAAGTAATGGTTTATTTTCGTAATATTATGTCAGAAAAATATTTAATTTCATTTTATTTCTCTCGATATTAAATCGCGGACTCTATAATAAGGCGTGTCATTTGCTAGATTAGTTCGCGTCTGTGAATTTTTTCTCTTTTTCCACCATCTTAGTATATTTCCGTCGTAAACTACCCCAAGCCGCCGAGACTAATCCAATTGTGCCCCCTCTCCCGTAGGGGATGATTCCTGGGGAGTGGATGGAGGCGGGTGGCGCGGGGGTGCGGAGCTAATGAGTTGTTCCCCGGGGACGTGGGATCTTGTATCGTTTCTCATTGGTGGAGGTGAATTGTTGGCCGTGTATAATGTATGTTAAATTTAAACCTGACGATCGCAGCAAAATCGATTTCAATTTTCGAATGACTTTTATAGATAAGTGATTCATGCCCCGAATATTAAAGCAAGAGAAGTAATGACGAGCTCAAAATCACGAACCGTGAGTCAATCACAGATATCTCTGAGTCACACTCACTACCAGTGATTGAACATCTGGAAATATCGGAAGAATCGTGATAGACAGAACATGAGATGCAGGTGCCCCGACAACCCGAGGGAACGCCATCAAAAACGTTTGCATTGTCCAAAAACGACAGTATGGTGTGCAATTTCTGCCCGAGGGATAATTGAGCCTCAGTTTTTCAACCAGCGAGAGACAGTCACTGCTGACGTGTATTGCCGAATGATCGACGAGTTTTTGGTACCGCAACTGCAGCTGTTTCCCGGGTTCAACAAAAGAACGCAATTTCAGCAAGACGGGGCCACTCCACACATAGAGTTTCAATGGAGAAGCTGAGGGGAATTTTTCCCAATAAATTAATCAGCAAGTACGGAGACACACCCTGGCCACCATACACCTTGCCCGGGGATACCTCAAGTGGAGAGTTTCCAGCGACAATCCTCGAACAATTCAGGCCCTACAAGAAAATATCCGCCGTGAAGTTGCTGCCATTGAACCGACACTTTGATCTCGCGTGTTCGCAAATTTAAGAGTCCGATTCCAAGAGTGTCTTGAGAGAAATGGGCGGCATTTAGACGATATTGTTTATAAAACGTAAAATCCGCATCGTTAGACTCCATTTTTTTTTTTTTCTATTTAATATTAAACTTGAAAATTTTCCGCTGGACACCCTTCACACATAAAATCAATTTATTGAAAAAATATTGTTGTTGCTACTGGGATTCGAACCTGGATCTCTTCCTATCCGGAGAAATGCATTAACCGATTATGCTACACCAGCACAGCGAGTTGACGACGAATTTTCGAACATACATAGACTGAGACTGCCATTCAGAAAGAAGGCCAAATGTCGGAAATCGATGATGTACAGCGCGATGAAGATTTTTAATAAAATGCCAGAAAACATAAGAAAGGAAGAGAAATTGAATAGATTTAAAATTAAACTGAATAAATATATAAAAAATTAGTTTTAGTAAAAGAAAAGCCTTTAATCATGTTTATATTAGAGCATATATAGGAGAGCTTATGTATGCACTATGTTAAAAATTAAATAAATAAATATGTTTCACTTTCAAATTGATACATCTGTCGTTCCATTATTTGAAAGCCATCTTCTATATATGTTTACGGAATCACCTTTGAGTGAAATCCGATAGGAGACGCCAAAATTGATTGATAATTAATTTTTGTTAAATTTTGGAAACATTAATACAACTTATATATATTTTTAAAGAGACTACATTATTATTGTGAAGTTGCAATTTCATAGACCTATGTTCTGTAAAATTGCAAAGTAATAATAAAATTTAACAGGCCAGCAGCACTTGATACTTCAGATGAAAGAGCAAAGGGTCCAGCGGACCCGGTACTCTACTCTACGAGACAATATATCCAAGTTCAAGATTTATTTTACATAAAATAATTAAAAAAAGATTTTTTTAAATATTAGAATGACTTGTATATGATTTTAGTTAGTTCATTTGACATCCTGACGAAGGGAATGATTTTTTCCGAAACCGGTTGGTGTATTAAAATAACTCATTAAGTGGTTAACATCAAAATTAAATAATCTATATTGTCTATATATCTAGAAGACACCACATAGGGTAAGACTAGGCTTTAAGGGTCTTGACTTATCTATCAAAAGCTTGGGACCGGTCGTCAACAGCTGGCAAAATGATTTAAAAATATTACTTTAATCCCTGCAAGTATGAAGGGTGCAAAGGTGCGTGTTAACACGCTTACAGCTTGGCGTTACATACAAAGTTTCGCGTGTTAACGCGCTCGTGGCATATAAAAGGTTAATATTACCCACAAAGTTCAATTTGCAAATATTAAAAATATGCTAATTTAATTCTAACTTTACTCAACGGTATTTCAGTAAGGATTTCACCGGAATATAAAGCTGATTGCTTTTAAAATTGTAATAGTAAAGAAAATATTACAGAATATAAGTTCAAAATTTGTTGAAAATGTATTCGATCGCTATAGCGAAAATGGAGAACGCACTTCGTCGGATTCGAAGTGGTCCAGGTTCGAATCCCGGTAGCAACTAAATATTTTTTCGATAGAAAGATTTAATTTTGATATCTTTCTAGTTAATTAAATTAATAATTTGTATTAAAATATTTTTTAGTTTAATTTATTTATTTCTTTTAAATAATACGGCATGAGAAGAAGAAGAAGAAGAAGACAAGTGACCAGTCTATTGTATGCACTGATTAAGTTAGTTTGAGGCAAACTGCACTAATTAAGTTAATTTGAGGTAAACTATACGGATTAAGACCGTTTGAGGCAAATTGATATGTCGCTTTTAAACGTGTGATTTAGTCAGCTAAATTCGGTCAGCCGAATGACGCGGCAGAGTAGCTCAGAAGAAATTCTATTACCAAGATGTGTTGACCACGAACGTCCACATTAGGATAACGATGTGTGCCTCTTGCGTCTTCCGCCAGAGGTCGGGTCGCTCTTAAAAAACTCTTAAAAGATGGCGCCACCCTCGGGTCTGGTCACGTGCGTGGAGGAGTCGGCAATCATCGGAAAATCAACGCCATCTTGGGTAGCGTTCCAAATTCAATTTGCAACAAAATGGCGCCGCTCCAGCGGACAGCTGACTCGCCCCCCCACTCTCCCACCCTCTCCCACACCCCGCTCCTTGTTGCGGTGGATTTTCGCAAAATGTTTGACTTTCGCGCAATTAGAGAAAAGCGGGGGAAAAATGGATTCCATAGGAGGCATTTGTTTCTTTCGTTTATTTGTTTTGGCGCCATTTGGAGGAGATTGGCGCCCGTGCCGCGGTGGCTCGACAACGTTGTCGATCGGTTACGTTAAGATATCGATTGACGAGAGCGTCATGCAAATTGTTAACGGCCCGTTTTCGCATATGAGTTTTTTATGACATCTTTGAGGCAGGGATTATACTCTCGTGGGATTATCTAACAAAATTATTAGAAATAAATTGGAGGACCACCGAAACTTCCCAAATAGCAGAAAGTCAATGTGCCAGTGGACATGGAATTCCAAAACGCACACAACTAGCTAAAATTGCTACGAACCAACTGTAGCGAATGTGGTAAAACAGTGACATCAAGCTAGTAACTAAAATAAAAAATATTAATTAGATAGATGTACATGTAAAATCAATTTAATCGAAAAATATTGTCGTTGCGCCACCGGGATTCGAACCTGGATCTCTTTCTGAACCGGGTAAGGTGCATTATCCAACTATGCTACAGCGACATTATTTTTGACGACAAACCAAATAAATACATTTATCGTACAATTATTCAATGTGTCCAAAATTTAATAAAAATATATTTATTTTAGCGTCTGCTATCGGATTACTCAAAAGTATTTGAGATTCCGTAAAAGAAAAGTAGATGGCTCTTTCAAATAATGGAACGATAAATGTTATATGTATGTAATAAATTCATTATCCAACTATACTACAGCGACAATATATTTAGCGATAAATTTTCGAACCTATATGTTACCTTTTTGATATTAATACATTTAATCGTTCTACCTATCTACCTTATTTTCACGAAATTGTCAAATACCTTTGAGTAATCTGATAGCAGACGCCAGAATTATCAATTCATTTTTATTAAATTTTGGACACATTGATACAACTTTATTATTAGGAGAACACATTCTTAATGTGAAGTCGGGTTTGGAAAGAGATCCAGGTTCGAATCCCGGTAACGCAACAACAATATTTTTTCGATAAAATTGATGTATATCTTTCTAATTAATATATTTATTCATATTCAAAATAAGGTCAAATATCTTGGCCATATATTCAATGAAGATGGACAAGACGATGATGATGCAGAACGGCAGAGGAGACAGTTGAGCGTCCGTGCTAATATGTTGTCACAGCGTTTCTACTGATGCAGTAAGGAGGTGAAGAGCATCCTGTTTAAATCCTTCTTCACCAGCATGTATATCTGCGAGCTCTGGTCGAAATACAAACAAACAATGTATAACCGTTTCCGAATTCAGTACAACAACATACATAATACTGTTCGGATTGGCGCGTTATTGCAGTGCATCTACAGTGTTTACCGAAGGTCGTATACACGGATTCGTTCCACTTCTAAGACATCGAGTTGCTGGCGTAAAGCTGCGACTGGAGCCCAGCACCAACTCTCTGGTGCAAGCGGCGCTCTCATTGAAAGCTGGTTCCTTGACCAGAGAATGGTAGCGCCTACAGAAAATAGCTACATATACAACAATGGCCGTGACTGAAGTAGTTATATATGTAATATTTATATTTTGTGTGTATACATGTGTGTAAACATTATTTTAATTTTTTTATTTGTTAATATTTTCCTTGTTTTTCTTTTTCATAGCATTATATTGATTTCATAACCTTTAATGTATAACATAATATGTATTATCTAAAAAAAAAAAAAACCTAATCACGCTGGAATAAACACATTATTATTAAACACTAATGGCATAAAATGTTCTTTCCAATATCACGTTTTCTATGTGTTTTACTTCATTTTAAAGTTCTATACCTCAAAAAAAAAAAAACAGTACTTTTCAACTAGTGCGATTATTAAGACATATTATTAAATAATTTAGGTGAAATTGCTAAATATGTACGTTTGTATTGCGTTGGTAATATAAATAAAATGGACCACTTGGCCCGTTGTCCGCCGGGGGCGCGCATCATATCGGCGGGTGATCGTATCAAGTTACACAACAATTGACGCGCGAGTGAGACGCCGCCATACAATCAATACAGCGCGAGCTAGCGGCGTCCCGCTCGCGCGCCGCGCCGGGAACAACAAACAGTTTACGAAGCGTCTTTCTCTCTTTCTGGAAGCGGTGGGCGGATCGGGGACGGGGCCATTTGACACATCTAAATTCATTAATATAGAAAATAAAATAATATATTTTAAATATTAATTAAATATATTAATTAGAAAGATATACATATAAAATTAATTTTATCGAAAAATATTGTTGTTGCGCCACCTAACTAACCAGGGAAGGTGCATTATCCAACTATGCTACAGCGACAATACTTTTAGCGACAATTTTCGTACCTATATGTTACCTTTTTGATATTAATACATTTAATCGTTCCATTATTTTTGAAAGAGCCGTCTCTACCTTATTTATACATAATCTCAAATACCTTTGAGTAATCTGACAGCAGACGCCAGAATTATCAATTATCAAGAAGTTGTAATTATCCAGAACATAGGTCTGTCAATTGTGAATTTAATTCATATTTAAAACGTCACAGAGCGTCTGTTCTGAATAATTACAACTTCACAGTAAGAATGTGTTCTTCTAATAATATATTTTCGTATTTCAGTATTTTCTAACCGTATTATTGAAAAATACAATTCTTTTAATAAATAAATAAATTAACCACAGGGGTCAATATCCTACATAAAAACGGGTTTGGACAATTTAGAAGCTCTCGAAATAAAAAAAATCAGTAAATAATGGTACGCCAATTCTTAATAATCAAATTAATTTATCCATTAGCCCCATATTAGGTATGTTTCCTTTAAAATCTATTTAATATTCATCAACACCGTATTTTCCCCTCCCTCAATGTTCCGTCTATCTGTATATGTATTCTGTCTCTCTCTCTCTTTCACGTGTAATTTTATATGCATTATTTTTTGTATTTACGATCAGTTTTAAATACATCCTGATGGAGTCGGAGTTAAGCGAAACCGGTTGAGGTATAATAAATTTAGTGGTTTCATACAAAAGTTATTGTTATTTTATTTAATAAAATAATACGAATTCCACCAGATGGTGAAAGTCTAAAGGAAATGACTGAAATTAAATATTTGGAAGACAATAGATTCTAAATTGAATTTATCGCAAAATACAAGACACGTGACAAGAAAGATTACTCACATCTGGGAAGGATCAGCAGATTGATTAGTACCGAGTCTTGTAAAATAGTCTACAGCTCTGTTATTATTCCTCACATCGACTGCTGCAGCAGCATTTTGGTTTTGGCTAACGAGGAAGAAGTGCAACAATTGTCAGTGCTGCAATATAAAACTATAAATATCGCACAGGATTGAGAGGTCGCCGAAGTGACGGCAATAAATCGATGTGATAAGGGCACGAGGCGATTATTAAAAATATATTTACGCTGAATCATGAAAACGCTTAGATAGTTTTCGACAAACAAAGATTTTTTTTAATGTATTAATTAGAAAGATGTTCATATGAAATCAATTTTATCGGAAAATATTGTTGTTGGATCTCTTTTCAATGCGGGAAAGGTGCATTAACCGATTGTGCTACAGCACACAATACTTTTGACAGCAAATTTTTGAACCCATATGTTACACTTTTCAAATTAATACATCTGTCGTTCCATTATTTGAAAGCCATCTACTTTATTTTTACGGAATCTTAAATACATTTGAATAGTCCGATAGTACTGTTTACTGTAGCATAGTCGGTTAATGCACCTTTTTCGGATTGGAAAGAGATCCAGGTTCGAATCACAGTAGCAACAACAATATTTTTCGATAAAATTGATAAATCTTTCTAATTAGTACATTTAATTAGTATTTAAAACATCACAGATATATGTTCTGAGTAATTACAACTTTACAATAAGAATGTGTTCTCCTTAACAAAGATTTTTTTTCATTTTTTGATAAAATACGTCTTGCTTGACGAACTCGCTGAAATGGTGGGAAAAATATGAACGAATTGAATATATTGTTTGTAACTGAAATAAAACGATGTACACTGCGAGTGTTCAACACGAGCACGAACATCGTACACGAGGAAGAGATAGACTGAGACTGCCATTCAGGAAGAAGGATAAATCTCAGATGATGTACAGTGCGATGTAGATTTTTATTGAAATGCCAGATGACATAAGAAAAGAGGAGAAACTAAATAGATTCAAAATTAAACTAATCAAATATGTGAAAGATAAGTTTTAGTAAAAAGGGACCATTTAGATCTTGTTTATATTAGAGCATATATAAATATACTTATGTATGCACTATATTAAAAATAAATAATGCTTAGTTAAATCAAATACCTTTATTTTTTTTTAAATAGAGATGCGTACATGGAATAAATGCACATTAATATTCTTACTACTTGTGGGTCTCCTGGAACGAGGCGCGAACCCCCGACCACTAGATCACTAGGCCAGCGTCTTAACCACTATACTAACAAGCAGTGGCGTGCAGTAGGTATAGATTTAGGTTATGCTGTTACCACTGATATTATACAATTATATGTAATATATGTACTTTCGTTTAACCAACGTCTTTAGACAAAATGAATTCGTCGTGTATACGACCTTACCATGTATTTATTTGTAATTTTAGACTACTATTAATAGTGTTTTTAAAGATTAAGTTTTAAAGAAATTATCAATTCAGTAAATAGCTAATTGTATGACTTGAGTAATTTACTAACTTAATAGTAGAATAAATCGATCGACGCATTGTAGCACATCGATAATAGCGCTACGGCTGCAGCGGTGGTTTTTGAAACTGAGCAATTAATGTTTCTACTGGTACACAGATGGCGCTATTTGTAATAAATCAGTAAATAATGTATCCGTTCATGTCCATATTGTACATTATTTAATTTATATTTGTTTCCCAGTATTTTTAGTAATGCACAGTTTTTTAACTTTAAAAATACCTTTAAATTGTTTTTTGTTCGAATCCTTCGGTCCGCCCCTGTGTGAGGGGTTGGGGGCGTGGGGCCGGGTAGTCCTCGGCGTCTCGGGGCGCTCCTGATTGCTAATTGGCCCCCGCGGCTCCAACAATGGCTCCACAACGTGCCCGAAGCGAACACCCGCTTCCGAAACTTTCTGCGCCACGTGACTGCCCGCGCAGCAGTCTAGGAGGGGGGACTGCTCTGGAGTGGGGGGGGCGTGGTACACTTAGAGTTTTTTTGAAGTCAAACTGCTCTGACGGCGTCTATACAATATTCTCGTACATTTGACGATCGTGCCGGGCGGTAGCGACTGGAGCGCGCTATGACGCGTTATCATTTCCAGTACTATTTTTCTATATCGAATTTTTATTTATTATATATTCATTTCTCCCTCGCGACGGGCGAGAGTACTAACCATTACGTTGTCGAGATTTCTACGAGACATGAAAATTGTAGTTTACAAATATTCTCAAGTTTTTTTTAGCTTCACACAAAGTTCACCAGAGAAGACGATTTATTTTAAATAATAATTCAAAAACCAAAAAAATGCATCAATTACAAAGATATGCATATGAAATCAATTTTATCCTTAAACATTGTAGCAACAACAATATGTTTCTATAAAATTTATTTCATTTGCATATCTTTCTAATTAATACATTTAATTATTGCATATTTTTCACGAAAAGTGCAGTTCTGGCTCCACGAAATGGGGAGAAATTACGCCCAAGAACTTTTAAAGGTCCAAACCTGAGAATAAAACTGCAGTATATTGAATTACCTAATTGCATCTCTTGATTAACTGTATATATATTGTACATTGCACTTTGCTTACTGTTATACCGGAGAAACACTGTCTGTTATAATACAGTGAATTACTAGTGTAGCAGGCAGGGTACCCAAACATATGTCTTTCTTTCACTCACTGATATGTTGTATTTACTTTGCCAAATTTAATATGCATACCCTCGGTACATTTGTCTGATATTAGAAATATAACGCAACTCATATATGTATATACATATATGAGTAATGAACTAGGTGAAAATGTATACTTAATGAATATTAATGTAGAAGAATAATACGTCAGACAGTTAGACATTATTTATCAATGTGAGTACATAATGCATGTCAAAAGTGAACCTAATAAATGTATTATTATTAATTAGTGTTAAATATGAATTAAATATATTAATTTGAAAGATATACATATAAAATCAATTTTATAGAAAAATATTTGCGCCACCGAGATTCGAATCTGGATCTCTTTCCAAACCGGGGAAGGTGCATTATCCAACTATGCTACAGCGACAATATTTTTAGCGACAAACCTATATGTTACCTTTTCGATATTAATACATATAACCGTTCCATTATGTGAAAGAGCCATCTACCTCATTTTTACGGAATCTCAAATACCTTTGAGTTATCTGACGCCAGAAATATCAATTCATTTTTATTAATTTTTGGACACATAGATACAACTTTATTATTAGGAGAACACATTCTTATTGGTTTGAAAAGAGATCCAGGTTCGAATCCCGGTGGCACAACAACAATATTTTTCTATAAAATTGATTTTATATGTATATCTTTCTAATTAATGTATTTAATTCATATTTAAAATGTCACAGACCGTCTGTTCTGAATAATTACAACTTCACAGTAAGAATGTGTTCTCCTTAATAATATTAATTTAGTATTACAATTTGATGTTAAGATACGAGGGGCAAGTAAAAAATAAGGTTCCTACATTTTTTTCAGGTATAAGGTATTTTTTATTGCAATAAATAAGTAAACCATCTGAAAGCTTGTACTTTATTCTATTTTTCTACATAGTCTCCTGATTTTTCTATGCATTTTTCCTGACGAGTTATCCACTTCTGAAAACCCGCTTCGAAGAATTCCGCCGCTAGGCCGCCGATGAACTTGGTGACCGCTTCTTTCACCTCTTCATCTGTATTGAAGCGTTGTCCACCCAAGTGTTGCTTCAATTTCGGAAACAAGTGGAAGTCGCTGGGAGCAAGATCAGGGCTGTAGGGGGCATGGTCAAGCAATTTCCAGCCGAATTTGTCCAGTAGGGCGGTGGTCTGTCGAGAGACATGCGGGCGAGCGTTGTCGTGGTGCAGCCTAACGCCCTTGGTCAGCCTTCCTCTCCGGCGATTTTGGATGGCTCTTTTGAGTTTTGTCAATGTCTCGCAGTACCTGTCCGAATTGATGGTGGTCCCTTTAGGCATAAACTCGGTCAGCAAGACGCCTTTTCGGTCCCAAAACACCGTAGCCATCACTTTCCCTGCGGAAAGCGTCTGCTTAAACTTTTTCGGCCTAGGCGATTCAGGATGGCGCCATTGTTTGGACTGTTCTTTTGTTTCTGGAGTGACGTAGTGACACCACGTTTCATCTCCCGTAATAATGGAGTCCAAGAATTCTTCGGTATTCTCGGCGCATTCTCGAAGAAATCCCTCGGCACACTTGACACGATTGTCTTTGTGGGTTTCTGAAAGCATGTGTGGGACCCACCGCGCGCACACCTTGCGATAACCAAGTTTATCGGTCAAAATGTTGTCGATGGTTTTTTCACAAACCTCAGGAACCTGGACAGCAAGCTCCCGAAGCGTTACTCTCCGATCTTCGAGGAGAATGCGCTCAATCTTCGCCACGACTTCGTCCGACACCGATGGCCTCCCACTCCTTTGCTCGTCGTGGACGTCTGTGCGTCCTTCGGAGAACTCCCTGCACCATTTGCGGACGTGTTGGACGCTGATGCAAGCTGTGCCATAAACTTCTTCCAACTGTCGATAAATTTCAACAGGTTTAAGCTTCTTCGCGTTTAAAAATCGAATCACCGAACGGATTTCACACCTGGCGGTAACGGCGATGGCGGGTTCCATAGCGGATGGCTGTCAGGCCTTTACTGAGCGTCGCAGCGTTTGCTCCCGGTAGTGGGGATGTAGTTAAGGGACCAACAATCAAGGCGGTGTTGCCGGATTTCGCCTAGCATCTCGCGTGGCGAGTGTACAGCGTAAGGAACCTTATTTTTTACTTGGCCCTCGTATAAGATATATTAGATAATATATATAACAAAAATTTAATAATCTTAACCTAGAGATATTAAAAACATGTTTCTCATGTTTTATTACCGACAATGAGGGTGAATATTATGTTCCAGGACGATTTTGTTTGACCGCCATTTTGGTTTGGCATACATTTGTCAGTTCGCATTTGGTAGTCATAGAGAGTAGTTGATTACAATTTATTATGGAGCAACTAACGCCTCAAAAACGTGTTTCATCATAATCGCCGGTTGAGAGAAACTGAGATCGGCGAACCACTCTTGTTTCCTGTAACGCGCACTTGAAGCGGAATTTTTTTTACGAAAATGGCGCTATACAAATTATACAATATTATTATTAAATTTTTTGGCGTTTGACTTGTTGCCTCATGCATACATTCAATTTGCGGTTTACCAAATTTCAACCTGCGTATCTCCGTCCCTTTGTTTTCCTCGCCTATCCTTAAGCACGAGGAAGAAAGAAAATGTCGCAGCGATCAAAGTCTTCCAACTGCAGTATGTTCAGTGCGTTTGGAACTTTTGTACGGATAACCACTGTAGACAGACCTAACGGAGCATTCTACTGGCTGTCTTGCGACCTGGACAGGGTGAATTTCTGCCTTACTGTGACAGAGTTCTGCGACTGCAACACGTGAATGTGACGTCTATGACGTGTATGATTTCTATACATTTAATAAGTATTTAAAATATCACATAGCGTCTGAATAATTACACCTTCACAATAAGAATGTGTTCTCCTAATAATAAAGTTGTAATTGAGAGTCAAAAAGTGCATTTCCGTCATGTGATGTTAGGGAATTTAATTGCGATGGAAGCGACCCCCGCGAGTCCCGACCTTTCTAGAACGAGGGGATGAAAATAACTATGGTCTGATCTTTCTAACCTCATCTCACGCATTATACATTTAAATGAGTTTTGTCCATATATTAGATATATTCTTGGTTTATAGAATTGCAGAGAGGGTTGGGGTCAACATTCCAACCCCAAAATCCCCAAAACCTGGAAAAGGGATGGAGTATTTCTATACAAAATTATGACAATGTATAAACCTACTTACACCTCTACTGCATGAAATTTTAGGGGTAGATCGATATAATAATAATGGATAATTTGTATAGCTTCTCCTAGCTATACATTCTTATTGTGAAGTTGTAATTATTCGGAACAGACGCTCTGTGATATTTTAAATATATTAATTAGAAAGATATACATATATAATCAATTTTATCGAAATATTGTTGTTGCGCCACCGGGATTCGAACCTGGATCTTTTTTCTAACCGGGGAAGGTGCATTATCCAACTATGCTACAGCGACAATATTTTTAGCGACAATTTTCGAACCTGTATGTTACCTTTTTTTGATATTAATACATTTAATCGTTCCATAATTTGAAAGAACTTTTATTAAATTTTGGACACATTGATACAACTTTATTATTAGGAGAACACATTCTTATTGTGAAGTTGTAATTATTCAGAACAGACGCTCTGTGATATTTTAAATATGAATTAAATATATTAATTAGAAAGATATACATATAAAATTGATTTTCGGGATTCCCGGTGGCGCAACAACAATATTTTTCGATAAAATTAATTTCATATGTATATCTTTCTAATTAATATATTTAATTTGTATAGCGCCATTTTCGTAAAAACTTTCACCTCAAGGGCGCTTTACACATCAACTGTTTATAGTTCCACAATTATCTTTGTTTTTTTTTAAATTAAAAATCGTTATTTTCTCTTATGGAAATGATTTTTTGAAAAGGTGCATTTTTAGTTTCTTCTTAAATAAAGTCTCTGATGCATTCATTGTTCCTTGTGGCGGAGGGCAAAGAGTTGCACGCTTTTGGGCCTTCCACCGCAAATGCCCGTTCACTAAATTTAGACGACTTCTGGCAGCGGTTGGTCGGTTCTACAACCCTTCCTGCAGCTGAAGTAGAGGCTGACCCGAGAGCTTGACGTCTGCCATTCAAACTGTCTGGGATACAAAGTTCTCGAAGATACAGAGGCGCCGTGTTATGTGTCACCTTGTACATCAACTGGCACAATTTAAATTCAACTCTTTCAGGGAATCGGAGCCAATGTAGCTGATGTAAAGGGGATGTTATATGAGAGAATTTGGAAACTCCATATATTATCCGTGCAGCCGCATTTAGAATGGATTGCAATCTATCCAGCTGAAACATTGGCAGGCCAGCGTAGATGCTGTTACAATAGTCCACACGTGACATATCTACCCCTAAGTAAAGATTTAGTAGAAGTCGATGGCGATTATTTGAAATTGAGTAATGATTCCAAATTATATAATTAATACCAATAATAAATAAACTATCAAACATGTACAAAATAATGGGGTAATGTCACAATGTGATTTTGTCAAGATTTCATACAATCTTCCAATACAGAACTCAACTTTTTAACACACCTATAAAATATTTTAGATTAGGTGTCAGTGTGTCTGTTCTCTGTATATAATCCTTTGAGTGATATAAATCTAATTTTGTTTAGATTCTCTTTAGGACCCTTCGCAAAACAGGCGAAGTTTTCAAAGCAAGATAAGATCTATCGAGTATCTTGGCCATCTCATGTACAGGGTGAATATTATGTTCTAGGCCTATTTCGTTTAGTCGCCATTTTGGTTTGGCAAACATTTGACAGTTCGTATTTAGTGGTCACATATATTAGTTAATTACAATTGATTATGGAGCATCTAATGCTTCTTTAACGTGTTGAAGTCATTAAAACATTTTACCTAAATAATCGTTGACTTGTGGAAAAAAAAAAATCATTTTGTTAGTACAAAACAGCCGTTATTGGGGCACTGAAAATCCTCAATTGATACACCAGCGACCTTTACACTCTGTATAGACTGGTAGAATCATTGGGCTCTATTTCGTTCAGGATGCAAGAGGTAACAATGTAACCATTAATGGTGATCGCCTTCGTCACATGTTGTGAAACTTCTTGGTGGCAACACGTGTGGTTTTAACAGGACTGTGCCACCTCATACATAGCCCGAGGTACGCTTGAAATTTTGCGAGAAATTAATATTCACCCTGCAGTAGTTTTTGCTACCGCATCTTCACAGGTGCTCCTCCGTAAAAGCTAAGATTTCTCGACTCTTTCTCAATAATTTTGTCCCATGTTCTTCAAGGTCGCGTATTTTGGAGTTGATGATGCAATACCATATAATACTAACTGTCTGCATTATGAGAGCGGACCCACCACATTGCCAGGACCGTTAAATAAGCTCAAGGCTTCTATTTCGGTCCGACTCTTACGCCGCCCGGTTGGCATTGTTTAAATGATATAAAGGCGGCTGTTCGATAGCGCCCCGCACACAGTGACAGTACGATACCGCGCAGCCGTCTAAAACAAAGTTAACTGTCTGCATTTGTGGGCAGACCCACTACATTCCCAGGACCGTTAAATAAGCTCAAGGCGTCTATTTCGCTCTTACTCGTACGCCGCTTGCTTGGAATTTTTTAATGCTACAAAGGCGGCTGTTCGATAGCGCCCCGCACACAGTGACAGGACGATACCGCGCAGCCGTCTAAAACAAAGTTAACTGTCTGCATTTTGTGGGCAAATCCACTACATTCCCAGGACCGTTAAATAAGCTTAATGCGTCTATTTCGGTCCTACTCGTATGCCGCTTGTTTGGAATTTTTTAATGCTACAAATGCGGCTGTTCGATAGCGCCCAGCAAACAGTGACAGGACGATATCGCGCAGCCGCTTGTAACAAAGTTAACTGTCTGCATTCGGCAAAGTTAATATATGCCATAAAAATATTCAGTGGCATTTATTTATGAATCGAGCCAATAACTTTCTGTTATGGTGATACTGTATTATGTACGTCTACAGAGCAGGCTCTCGCTCGACTGCCCACCCCGAACCTTTGCTCATCTCCTCGCGAGACTCCCGGTAGCATCCCTTGTAATATCATTTGCTTTAAATAAATAGAGGGGATGAATTCCACCCTTATTGAAATTTTTAGATTTTATAAATTCTGTTTCAGCGTCGGCTGCAATGTTTCTTCAACTCGATATCGTTGCATGTACAGGGTGTAACAAACCTAGATGGATTATCTGACCAAATTAAATATAAAAAACTAATAATAATGCGATTTTGTATTATTAAACAAATAATAAATATCTCGTAGAGACGAAACTATTTTTTATTATGATTTAATCGAAATATACGGAAGCACGGGCGATTACAGGGCTTACGACATGTCTTCGGCTGGCTATAATGATCAATTTATGTAAATATAACGTTCACCATTCTTACCCATTAATCAATCTCCTTATCTATAATTGTGTTTGTGTTGATGATGTTTTTAACACATTTTACCGAAGACATGTCGTAAGCCCTGTAATTACCCATACTTCCATATATTTCCAATAAAATATAATAAAAAATAGTTTCGTCTCTGTGAGATATTTATTATTTGTTTAATAGCAGTGCCTCTGTAGGTGAAAATCCAATCATTGTGTATTCTTAGACATTTCAAATATTGCTTAAATGTATTATTGTTTGAAATTTTTACAAAATCATCTTATGTTTTAAATTTAAGTACATACTAGAATATAAATATTTGCGAAATTTATATATTATTAATCTATATCTTTGCTTCAGACCATAAATCATGTAATAAAAATTAAAGAAAAGTTAATCGAAATAATTACGTGTTTTTTAAATGCTTATATCTTTGTCGTGGTTGAGATTAGGCACATATCCCTTCATCATTTTTGACTCGTAATTCAGTCACGTATCCACCCATAAAGTATTGTGGATTAGGTCTGTTACACTCTGTATATAATCCAAAATAATATTTTCTCCAAGAAAAGACTTTTCTGTCACTGGTATACTACTCTCTGGTTGAGCCATTTTTTAATCTTCTTCAGCACAAGTTCGCCTATTGTTGAATAATGGCCTAACGATTATCATTGCAATATCAGTTGCTTCCTGCAATCCTTATTAAGTCAAGGGTCCAGCGATCTGGGGCACTAAACTGGAGCATGTCATCAAAGTCAAAATACTACAATTTCTGATGATTAAATTTATTATTAGTACGTGCTTCCAGTATTTACGTACGTGTGGACCTTAATCGTCAATGTCGCGCCCAAATAGCAATGGAAAAGGCAACTTTGGGGCGAGGGTGGGGGAGGATTATCAGAGACACAGCAGGCGCGGTCCCTTCATACATGCTTTGGATGCTCCGGATCCCCTGTGTTCTAGAGTCAAAAAGCTTTGGACATTTTGTTTCTGATCAAAAACAGCACTGCTGCAAACAAATTCGTCCTTTAAAAACCAATCATAACATATGCACGGCGCCCGTACGGAGCGAGTCGAAATACATATACATACATTCTCAATTTTTGAATCGCGTAAACGCACAGATACTAGCAACATTGGATTCTATCATCCGTTCCGCATCCACAAAGTTTGAAAATATTCGACATTCAGTAACCACCTGTCAAGGATAGCATGCATATTGCGAAGCGAGCGGATTGTTTGTGTGACGCATTTTTGACTACTTGGATATCCTTCGATGATATGTTATATTTGCACATTTGATAGTGTGTAGGTATAAACTTGTTATCCAGCATCCCTTCTACACAAAGACACAGACCGCCACTGAGACACAGGCGATTGCAGGTAGTCAATTCTCGGGGGTAGTGTTGAAGGTACTCCCGGGAACTCGAGTGAAGAAAAAAATTAAAAACATTTCTGTCAATAATTAAATTTATTTTAAAATTTATAATACATAGTTTCACTTTTGCTACTGCAGCTCAGTTAGTACTAGATTAATTTATATATATATATATATATAATTTTTTTTATCAATACAACTTACAACTACAGCATGACTAGAAGTACATCACATAATATAAATATACATTACTAAATAAATCGTCATACAGTACCAGGCATACCTCGCTTTGAAAATTTTAATTCGTATTTGTTACATGCGTCGCTCTCACGGCGCAACGTTGACACTGCGGCGCAAAAAATTAGAATGTATTTGTTGGATGTTGCACGCTAGATAGATGATAGTGTGAACATGTTTTTGGACTTTTATACGCCTAGTAATATTTTTAAAAATTTGGTACCGAGGTACACCTATTATACTTACCAATATATATATACTAATATATATATATATATTAGAATTAACAAAAATATTTTTGAGGTATTGTTTAGCATACATGGTGAGAGACGAAGCTTTCGAATCGGTTGAACAATTTAAATGTTATCAGGTAATGCTTGGAACTTTGAACTACGATTTTGTTACAGAATCTGAATCAGAGCCTCTACAAGCTGGAAATTCGGGAATGGTACGACACCCGGACCAAGACCGATAAGGGATGATGTGGAAAATGAGGAGAGATTTCAAGCGACGGATGGCGCTCTGTTGTGACTGGTGTTACGGCCATTAAATAAATAAATAAATAACTTTGAACGTTTCCATACCATGTTTAAGTGAATATTACCGTTTACTTCAAAAAAACATATATAACTATTTATTATTTATTTATATAAACAGAAATAAAAAATACCCCTCCCGGAACTGACCGCAAGAATCGGACAGATTTCGTTGGTGTGTGTGAAAGTGAGCTTTTCGAGTTGCGATATTTTTTAGCCACAGTAAGGCGGGAAGTATTTACATTTTTTTAGAAAAGTTTGATCGAAATCTGGCGGTTTCGGGGTATCCTGATCGGTATGGAAAAAAACGCATTGAAATTTATCACAATTTACCGCCATCATGAGAACTTTTAATTCATTTGTTTCTTCCTTGTACATCCGCGGAGTAGAAACATGGTCGTTGAGAGCAAAAAGAGAGAAATAAATTTGACGCCATTGAAGTGTGGTGCCGGAAGCGAACAGTGTTTTGAGGGCAGGTATTTATTGGCCTTTTGAAAAATTCTCATATTTCCAATCTATTGGTTAGTAATAGCGGGGTGCATATAAATTAGGCACTAAAATCAGGTAGAGCAGTGATGGCGAATCCATGACACGCCACAGCGTTTTGGGCGACACGCCAGCGTTCACTAACATCAGAGTTATCAAAGGGCCCGTGTCCCGCCACCAGACGTCTACCCGACAACATTGACATCAAATCAAATACTATGGATTTGGGACCGTATTTGAAATGGTAGACACCGCATACAGTATATCAATCAAAAGCTGAAAAATTTCAATCACAAATGTGACTTTGATCCCTGCAAGCGTAACGTGCATAGTTTGGCGCGTAAACGCGCTGATGGCATTTAAAAGGTTGATCGCACTACACCCCACACAGTACCCACGACGCCACGGTGTGATGGCCAAATGTCGACAACTTTGCTGTTTGCCGTCCGAATTGTGTTTCATACAATGTGAACTATTGTCGTACACGTAATGGGATGTTCACAATCGCGGCGTCTTAACCCATTCCCCGCGGGCGAATCATATGTGAGTCGCGCCTTAGATGCCAGGTCTCAGGTCAGCCGCGGGAGGGGTTGTAGAACCGACCAACCCGTTGCCAGAAGTCTAAATTTAGTGAACGGGCATCAGCGGTGGCAGGCCCAAAAGCGTGCAACTCTTTGCCCTCCGCCACGAGGAACAATGAATGCATCAGAGACGTTATACAAGAAGAAACTATATATATTTCCATAAGTGAAAATAACGATTTTTAATTTTAAAAAAACAAAAATAATTGCAGAACTATAAACAGTTGATGTGTAAAGGCGCTATACAAATTACCATTATTATTATTATTGTGAGTCGCCGCGTTTCGCCCGCCGCTAGCGCGTACATACGCGCCGACGAGCTGTGAAAATCGTACCACAATTGTCATTTGTCAAGGTTTATTAATCCTCAAACTCTATTTGTGCGTGTAGAATGGAATGCGTTTCAAACTGTAGAGTTCAAATTAATGTCAGCATTTAAAAACTTGTAAATGGTGTGTGCATCAGTGTCAGAGATCAGATCACCACTTCACTCTGGTACGTGTGAGTATCACCACAAATGGTGCTAGTGTAGCCATGGTGTAGGGCACCGTTATGTCGTCTCGTGGATAATTTTGTATTTATAGTTCCGATACTTGTGTACCTTTGCTATCGATGTCTTAAAAACAAATCGTAAATTATAATGCCGCCAAAGAGTGCCGCGCGTATGTTTATGAACGCGATCAACGGGTTAAGTGCACTGTATTGCTGGGGGGGTAGATTATTTTCGAGATGTGCACCGTCGAAGACATTTGACGGTTACCCGTATGGAACGGTTGAATGTATGACGCTAGTGTTGACGGCACCAGGAGTAAAGGACGTCCGCGAAAGATCAGGTAAGCCACAATAGTCGGCGAGCTTCTATGAAAAGACGTACGAATGTGGATGTGGCCACAGACCGGTAAATAAATAGACACGAGTACATATACATTCTTTGTGGAAACATAAATTCGATAGTTTATGAGTATTCACTATTCGAAAATGAAATCTTTGTGTAAAATTGTCAGCGTTTAAATTTTCGTTTCAATCGAGTCATATATTTAAAAAATGTCGCAGAGCTATTTTCGATTGCGTTACAAAGTGATCACGTGAGCAATTCTTGTCTATGCGATTGAATTGTGTCGAGACAAAAGAGTGTGGCGTGATGGTGAGCTGTTGGCGTGTGTTGTTGATTAAAAAACATTGCGATCCTCGGAAAAGTGAACCCAAAAACGTCTGTCAAGCGTCACATAGTAGTCTGATTGTGTTTCAACACATAACCTATAAACAATAATTATTTCTTAATAAACAAAATCACTTACTCATTAAAATTACTTAAAACTTATCATTCAAGTGTTAGATTATTTCACTGTTAAAAGTCTCTGCTATACAAACAACATACGAATGAACACAATAAATCTAATTTATACATAATAATCTATAGATGTACGTATGTTGTTTATTATGTACACGAAAACTGACATCAATTTTGTAGCAAGCATTTAGCGACATTTACATAATATATCGATACGCGTTTTGAAAACTACTCAACGTCTCGTAATACAGTGATCGTTGAACGGCACACGTCATTTTGGATGGTCCACCGCGGGCCGGTAAAAGTCTCACAAAAACAAAACACAAAACAAACGTCAACCGTTCACACGACGTACGGTCTGAACATGTCGACCGGCGCACTTCCGTTTCCCCTGACGCCATCTTGCATCATGCCGACCAACCCGCGTCGAGCCCCCGCGTCCAAATTAAAATGCGAATTCGACAAGGCGATCCTTTCCCTCTCGATGGCTATGACTCTGTCCCGTTCGAGCGCGGAGTTGTTTTCAAACGCGATGTTTCTCTCCCTCTCGATCGCCATAGCTCTGTCCCGCTCGAGGACGTCCTTGTTCTCCAGCATCGCCTCGTCGGCTTTGAATCTCTTGACGTCCCGCTCGCTCTCGCTGTGGTCTCGTTCCGCCGGTCTCTTGTTGCCGAACGGGTTTATTCTCTCTCGGTCCGGCGCTAGCGCTCTGTCTCTGTCCAACGCGGCGGGGATGTTGGGCGCGTGCGCGGTGTAGCCGGGATTGTTCTTTGATTGCGGTTCGGCCAATGGGCGCGCGGCGGCGCTGTCGTCCGTCGGGGTGTTGGATTGTTCGCCTTTCGCGGCCGAGGATTTAGCGCCTTTATCCGCTGCTTCGCCGTTGACAGCTGAAGAGTGGTTGTGGTGAGCGCCATCTTTGCTCCTGGCTTCTTGCTGGGCTTTCTTAGATCGCTTCCACTTCATACGGCGATTCTGGAACCATATTTTGACCTGCAAACAGATAAATTATCGTAATTATCATCCAGAAAGTTATTACCAATGCGAAAGTAATCGTAATAATTTTTACAGTGTGTGGAGAAATTAACTATCATTATTTATTTAAATCACTGCATACTCCATCTAAGGAAGATACACGAATTAGAAAGATATAAATGAACGCTATCTATCAAATGAAAACAATGTACAGTAATACCCCAAAGTTACGCGAAGAGCGGGACCGACGAAAATCGCTTAACGCGAATTCACGTAAGTCGGTGTACAACTTTGCATTTAAAATATATACAATTTTATTAAGGAGAACACATTCTTATTTTGAAGTTGTAATTATTCAGAACAGACGCTCTGTGATGTTTTAAATACTAATTTAATGTATTAATTATAAATATATACATATAATGTAAAAATAATCGAACGACAGATGTATTAATTTGAAAAAGTGTAACATATAGGTTCGAAACTTTGTCATGAAAAATACTGGCGCTATAACACAATTGGTAGTGTACTTCCCCGGATTGGAAATAGAGATCCAGGTTCGAATCCCGGTAGCGCAAAAACAATATTTTTCGACAAAATTGATTTTATAAATATATATTTATAATTAATACATTAAATTAGTATATACAATTTTGTTTAATTGGGACCAAGGACTAACAAAAACGCTAGTTTAGAAGAAAAATATTTAATACAATTGCAGTTCTTTATACATATTAATACAAAATATTTAAAAAATAAACGATTTACGTAAAAATGTCATTTCAATGTGGATGGCTTCTTCTTTTTTCGTAGATTAAATAGCTATCCATTTTTTTATTCCTTGCTTTGTTTATGTCTATGTTTTCTAAAAATTTTAAGTCATTTTCAATTGAGCTGTGACCTTCTGTCAAGCTTGCAATTGTCATGCGCTTTTCTGTTGGAATTGGGTCTGAAGTGTCTTCATTGTCGCTTTGCTTACGCATCTCCATGAGCTCATCGATCGTTAGCTCCTGACTGAGTGAATCCAACAGCTCGTTGGCATCGTCAGCATTGACTTCCAATTCTAATTGCCTGCCAAGATTACCAACTTCTTCTACCGCATGAGCGATATCAGTTTCTAGCAATCACAGTAAGAGAAACACTGAATCTATAGTATCGGCAGTGTCGCCAAACGAACCGCGTAACTCAGAATTCGCGTAAGTCGAGGTATCACCGTATTAGTGGTTTTCGATGGTCAGACATAATTGGCTGTCTAGATCTGGCTAAATCAGGCTTTCTTCCAATTCTATACATCCTACGCTTTTGAGATTTACAGAAGAAATAGAGATCAACATAAAATACTAAATTATTTAAGATTTAAAATATAGATAACAAAATATAAATGTGTTTCGTTCTGGACTCTCGGCGTGTCATTTGCATATTTCACGATTTTATTTCATTCAGAGTAAGAATGATATAATGCTCAAATTACGATACGTCACGTTTTGACAAGTCTACGTTTTTAACATAATCGATACCTATGACAGTTTTTAACATAATCGATACCTATGACAGTTTTTAACATAATCGATACCTATGACAGTTTTTAACATAATCGATACCTATGACAGTTTTTAACATAATCGATACCTATGACAGTTTTTAACATAATCGATACCTATGACAGTTTTTAACATAATCGACAACCCTACGTTGTGAACGTAGCCATCAAGACTACGTTGTGAACAAAGTCAAATGACTCGAATGTCGGAGATAATATGAACCGAAGTTATTGAAAGAGAGCCATGTTAGAAGCTTTAACAATCGGCTAGAACGCACAAGATGACATGTGGAAGTTGACCAAAACGGAGGAGTGTGGTGTTCTACTTCTGTGCAAGATGACAAGTTAGTCAGTTGATCTAACCATGTTGTAAAAAAAATACTATATATGTAAATTCTAATCCCGTAAAGATTGGTCAAGTCCTTTACTATACCCTTAGATGTACCTTTCATGTACCTGGGTTGACGTGCATGTGGACAAACAACAAAGTTTGCTTTGAATAAATCCTAAAAAAATGAAGTATTTGAAAAATTTATAAAATTTCTAATACTGGAAAAATTTCTAAATATTTGAATTGACTTATTTATCTGCGTGTTACGTTTCTAGCCGACTGCCGAATACAAATGACCACTTCATGAATCTGGATCAGGTCCAGACGCAGGTGGTGCTGGATCGAGGGTCTTCTCCCTAAACATACAGCGGCCGCCCTTCAGGGTAAGATATGACAGATTTATGTAGATTTACCCGCGTGTAAAAACTGACGCCTACCCAAACGAAATGTTCTGTATGTTGGTAGCAGTCCATACTTCGAAAATTTTAACTAATGATTTATTTAAGGGATTATAATAGTATAAAATTTCATAACACACTAAACTAATATCGTCTTCGGCGGTCTATCATTACGAAGATGAGGTCTGTCATGGCTTCTTGGGTTGGCCATCTGAGTTAGTCAATTTCCGGCAGATACTACAACCTTAATACTACATACTACATCTTAATATCGTGATAGGTTGGCTCCGGTATCATCGTACCAGAGCCACACCTGTACAATCTGACGCGAGACTCGTTATAACATTCAGTTCAGAGGGCAGCCAGAAGGAGGCTGTAGAAATCATGCACCCCCAAAAGGGGAAGATAGACGTCGCAAGTAGAATGCTCCGTTAGATCTCTCTAGCCACTGCTCTTCTCGGCATCGTCCATTCCAGCAACCCCCAGCGGGAGACCCACACCCTAATGAATTCCCTGAAATCTCCGCAGTCATGATCTCAGAAGAAGGAGAATAGTATTAGATATGTTCATAAAATAAAATAACAAAGTGTTACCTGCGTTTCGGTGAGCATGAGGCCCGTGGCCACCTCGAACCGCTTGGGCCTGGACAGGTACTTGTTGAGGCGGAACTGCTTCTCCAGCTCGAGCAGCTGCTGGGACGTGAAGGCGGTCCTCGGGCGCCTGGTCTTGCCGAGGAGGGCGTGAGACGCTCCTGAAACAAGTAAAGCGGATAACTGATACACCCAATAAAGTAAATATGACGCAGGCTCACCTAGCCCACTCCCGAGTCGGTACCTATTCGTCTGGCAGCTTGACAAGTTCTGTTAGTTTTGAAATTTTATTGTGACTCATTCAACAGAGCAGACGGTGGATTCACCAGAGTTGCCAGTCATGCCGACGGCGTCATCTTCAGGCGAGTCGAGCTGTCGTCCTTATCCCTTTAAGTCAACACCCTGGTCCGCTGTTGTTTACGCGCCTTGTCACTTCGATTAGCACCACTAGATCTTCTGGTTTATAATAATCTAAATATGTGCGTGTGTGCGAGTATTGCCGCCCTTTTGCGGAAGCTAAGAAGACGGTAACTGACAGGCCTCGTTCCATTATTACGTACCGTGCTTCGACCAGTCCAGCGGTCCAAATAAACCACCGTTCTTATTGTTATTTGGAAACCTGGGAACCAGCTATCGAAGGCATTTACTTGAACAGATATTATCGAAGGATTCCCTATTTTATCCATCTACCTACTCGTCCCCATTTCTTCTCCCCATTCCATCCCGTTACGACTCCATCATCACCATTGTGATCGGACACGGTATTGCAAGACAATACTTAATATAATTACTGACAACGGTAGCTGCGAAACAGATATCAAACGACGCGTTTGATGGCAAAAAGGTATATATCCTGACTTGACAACATATGGAAAGACCGCTGTATTTCCAGGACATCGAAGGTCTCTGGTGCATTCTATATTGTGTGGCATTATGGACCCTGAAGGCAAGGGATTGACGCTTTCGGTGCGGTACATCAAGAATAGACTGCAGCCTGAGACGAATCCTTCAATTTTTTGGGCATCTTGCGAGAAGGGAAGACAGCTGAGAGGAAGAGAGGAAGATTCCCTATTCGTCGGATAGACCGAGGTACTTCTCTGGTGACAGCACAATTTGAAAGACGGACGTGGATGATGACCTAAAATAACGTCAATACCGTTGCATCAGTCCTGACGATGGACCCTGTAACAGAGAGGAGACGCACGGCAGAACAGCTCAGAAAACTCAGATCGTTTTTATTTTAATGTACCTGACATTATTTATTTTCGAAATATTTCCCACAAGTCGCGTATCAATGGCAGGGACTCCGGACTGTGATCCGAAATACAAATGGACTTGGTGTTTGTTTGAGGTGAGTGTTCGGGTCCTTCGCGGCCAGGGGCGGAGCGGGCGACCTCAATGTGTTTGCGGTGGGCTTAAAACGAAAATATTTACTCCGAATTAACTCGTAATTAAAGGATTTCGGGTTTATTTAAAACAAATAATTATGTTGCGTTTATTTTGTCCGGTTGGGAAAGCTGTTACCTCGTGTTTTTGGTAGGGCATATCGTTAGCATATAATGAAGTGACAAATAGATAGATAAAATAAAAACATATGAAAATGAAATTATTTGTTTTTAGTTCTACTCGTTTAATTTCCGTGAGACGCGTTTCGCCTTATGAGGGCATTATTATTATCAATCTAATCATTTTAAATTCGACAACTTGTATTTATATGAAATATATTGAATAGCGGCAGCTATATAATTTTAAGTGCTTAAGACAATGATGAGAATTCTGGGGTTTTTATATTTTAGTACGTTTCTAGGAAACAATTCTGTTCACACACTAATGATATTTTAATGAATGGTGATATATGAAATAGGATAGCTATGCAATTTTATGTAAATGAGGTGGAGACCACTTAATTCGTGTTAATTACGGTTATTACAAACTTACTTCTGAAACAGTAATTTGGATAAAATCTACATTGGACAAGTGTAATTTTTCTCATTCTAAGGATTTAAAGAATTAACTAAACTGAGAGAATTACAAAATTTATGAGGAAAGAGTCCAATTAATCTTGACTATCAATCACCTTATATTGGAAAAACTGGAAGGAAACTATACCATAAGAGCAGGGGCGTACACTGCATACAAGCAAAAGAGCTGTGCATTACTAAAAATGTTGGAAAACAAATATAAATTAAATAATCTATATTATATTATCCACTCTAGCGCTCACCGTGTATCGGTAGAATCATTAGTCGCGTAGTTCTGGATTCTTGCTACTACAATTGCTAGCCACCGTTTTAATCTATCGTTCTATTCAAGCCGTACAACTGCTACCTACCGAATTGAAAATTCAGAAATGGATCAGCTTCTTACTAATTTAGTCCACAGATAACGATGGTGTAATGATATACGAAGTGATTCTACAACTTTAAAAAATTTGATAGATATGAAGGTTGATTGGGTGGAATGGTGAACGTTACATTGTGTAAAGTGATCACTTAAGTCAGCCGAAGACAGGGACATATTCAAATATTACTAATTTTTGATAGCTTCGCTAGTCTCGGTCCTGGGTACTGATTCCAGCCATCTATCTACCGCTGTGGCACTGTTGCAGGTCTTCTCCGATTTGCTCAGGATAGTCTCCTTTTCTAGGCTGGCACTTTGTCGCGTCATGTGGCCGAAGAATTGCAACAATCCTCTGTTCACCTGGTGTGATTGGATTTGTTTCAAGATTGAAGTATTTGTGTTGTTCACGGCATATGTAATACATTTCGAAGGCGTCTAATTATGTTTATGATATGACTGAAATCGAAATAACCGTAATCACCAGATCAAATGTCTTGTGTCATTTATCCCAATCCACCCCGTGGCTGGACAAGATCTCCGCCGCCCGCGTCTGTGAATGATAGCTCGACTTTACGGGGTGTCGGAGAGGCGACGTCAGAAGCTGACGAGGGTGACCATCCCCGAGGGTCGCTGACTCGGTATTCATCCTGTCAGGATTACGGCTGGAGTTACAGAACCCCCCCCCTGCTCCAGCGCAGCGTGCGTTTCTGGTAAAATCTGTCGATATTATTTTATTTTACATCCAACATTATTCGGATACCGTGCATCGTGTTTTGTTTGTGTCTAAGGACCAATCGGCGGCGTTTATACGAGTACATATCATCACAATAGCGTCAAATCAAAATCAGAATCAAAGAAATGTAATCACAAAATTGCGAGGTCGCAGCGTATAATAAACATGATAAAGACACGTGTTAGTAATTTAAAGGTGTAATCCGTCGCCGTGTAGGTAGTTGCAAATATGACTATATGTATTGTTATGAATCTGAATAAAAACAGAGTATTCTGCTGGCGGAAGCCGTTCTCCATTTTGCCGCCGCAGTGTGCCTATATTGAACGTGTTTTGTGTTTCATTTCTTTCCACCTCATAATCATCATCACCATCATCGCCGTTGAATGTTTCCTGTACGGGACACCATATATCATCTGTAACAATCCTGTCAAGTGCGCACAAGTCAAGAGAATCGTACCTGAGTTTAGTTCAGTTTCAGTTTAAAAAGAATCTGCTCCACTTTACAACTTATATAAAACTAGTTAGTCTCTCTCCCGTACAGGTACAGGTAGACAATTCTTAGATGACGTGTGGTGTTGCTGCTGACGTTGACGATATACCGAGCAATAAAAGTAAATCATTATATTAAAAAAATAATAAATTTACAATTATAATCTAAATTTAAATTATTAGGAGAACACATTCTTATTGTGAAGTTGTAATTATTCAGAACAGACGCTCTGTGATATTTTAAGTATGAATTAAATATATTAATTAGAAAGATATACATGTAAAATCAATTTTATCGAAAAATATTGTTGTTGCGCCACCGGGATTCGAACCTGGATCTCTTTCCTAACTATGCTACATGATTAAATGTATTAATATAAAAAAAAGGGTAACATATAGGTTCGAAAATTGTCGCTAAAAATATTGTCGCTGTAGCATAGTTGGCTAATGCACCTTCCCCGGTTAGGAAAGAGATCCAAGTTCGAATCCCGGTGGCGCGACAACAATATTTTTCGATAAAATTGATTTTATATGTATATCTTTCTAATTAATATATTTAATTCATATTTAAATTTAAATTGATTGATTTGTTCTCAAAATTACAATAACCTACGTATACTTCGTTAGCGTCATCAGTAACAGCATAACCTAGGTTGTGCCGACTGTACGCCACTGCCCAATATATTATAAATACTAATTAAATGTATTAATTAGAAAGATGTACATATAAAATCAATTTTATCTAAAAATATTGTTATTACGCCACCGGGATTTGAACCTGGATCGCTTTCCAATACGCAAAAGGTGCATTAACCGACTATGCTACAGCACACAGTATTTTCGAACCTATATGTTACACTTTTCAAATTAACACTTCTATCGTTCCATTATTTGAAAGACTACTCAAAGGTATTTGAGATTCCCTAAAAATAAAGTAGATGGCTTTCAAATACAGGCACTGTCTGCTGTAGCATAGTTGGGTAATGCACCTTCCCCGGATTGGAAAGAGATCCAGGTTCCAATCTCTGTAGCGCAACAACAATATTTGATTTTATAAGTATATTTTTCTAATGAATACATTATTAGTTATTAGTATTATTAAAATATATACATATTATATACAATTAGTATTTAAAATATAACAGACCTATGTTCTGAATAATACATGTCCTTAATAATATATTACAGTTAACTTAACGCTGGCCACTGTAAAAGCTTCAATCGTTTATGGCGCATTATTGTCTGCAACATAACCTCAAAGAAAAAAGTTTAGAACCATTAAATTGTATGACACGTAGCCCTATCCCGCTGATAATAGACATCGTTCAAAAGCACTTGTGAATTGTTTCCGCATAATATTTCCCATTTTTTATTTTGAATAGTTAGTTGCTTAAGTCGGTAAGGTTTTGTGATTCTGCCCCGTTCGGTTTGTCTGTCACTCGGGCCGTGCGTATCGGAGGCTGTATTTTCTTTGGGATTGATGGGATGATGATTGGGATTGACCCCGGTTAATGAACGACCCCTGACACCCCACACCTGTAGTCAAGAGCTGTCCAAAACCCTCGATAACAATTTTTTTCTTTTTGTTTTTAGATTTCGTTAGAAATTACTATCCATTGCATTCTCATGACCGTAACTTACGGAAAATAGCAATGTACTTTTTTTAATCATGATCAGGAGACCCTAAAATTATATGTCAATATACAGAATGGATCAAAAAAAGTGAAAACATCTCGCAACACATGAGCTATTACAAAACATAATATAATTAATTATAATTATTTTTGCACAATATTGAGCTAATCAGAAATCATCAAAACACCCCCCATATTGCATCATCTAGTGGGTTTAAATCTGGCCTGTTCGGTGGCCACACGCCTGGTGAGATGATGTCAACATTCTCACGACGGAGAAAGTTGATTGTATTTCTGGCCGCGTGAGATGGAGCTCCGTCCTGCTGTAATGTCCAGTTATGCTATAATGTCATTTCCCTAGTACCCCGACGTTTTTCAATTCGCAAAGTTTTGATCAGAATACGGTCTTCTGCGGGGATTTTTGTCATTTTGGTCAATGGGAAAATTAATAACCAAAGATGGCGACCGGAAATTGTCGAAATGAAACGTAATATAGTTAAAAAGGTAAGTGAGTAAATTAGTAAACTATTTAAGCTATTGTTGATATAGTCAAACTTATTTTTGATGTAATCATATCTCATTTTACGAAATGATTTCACTTTTTTTGGACCACCCTGTATACGGTCTGTACCGCAGACTACCAAATATATAAACATGAACTAACGCAAATTCTTTGTTTTAATATTTTCAATTTGGTGTCACCCACGTGATTATTTTGGTACCACTTACACAATCTTAATACTACTCTTAAATACATATATAAATACTAACAGACACATTTTAAAACAACTCAAAATATAATTTCCACGCGGACAAATACAAATAACCTACAAACCCCGAGAGCACATACAACATATGGTCAAAGAAACTACAAATATTTTGGATCTAAATTATTTAATAGAATGCTAAAAGATTTAAATCAATTGAATTGTCCCAAGAACATGAAACAATATATTAAAACTTGGATTCGTAATATGGGCAGAGCCAGTATTGGTGCACTCACCCGAACATATTGACTCACACCTATATTAATTATTGCCACAAAGCGATTCAAAAATTAAGTCCACTTTAAAATTGTTCTTCATATACACCTTTTATATAGTAGTAAATGTAATTCTATCTACTGCTTGTAATTCTAATTAATTGAACAATTGCTTGTAAACTATGCCCGACTATGTGAGACGGGCACAGTCCAAACAGATTTTACATTGTATTATATAGTTACAAATAAAAAAATCAAATATCTCAGCGACTTTTTAAAAATATATGACTCGATTAGAAAATTTGTAGCATAGTTGGATAATGCACCTTTCCCGGTTAGAAAAGAGATCCAGGTTCGAATCCCGGTGGCGCAGCAACAATATTTTTCGATAAAATTGTTTTTATATGTATATCTTTCTAATTAATATATTTGTAATAAAAATGATCCAGGTATAAACAATCCAATAAATAACATTATAGTTAATTCCTAATACAGCAGTAATTTGTATTCAACACTAGTGGGCAGAACGTCTTTTGGTAAAAACAAATTTCAAAACGCCGGCCTAGCAAAATACCGCCCCTTACGTGTGTGGCACGCGGGCGGCCGATTTAAGGGGCGGCCAATATATGGGAATGGTTTTATAATAATTGAAAACATCTTCACTTAAGTCACTAGGGCGGTAAAACAATCTTTTATGTTGCGGCAATAAGTCTAGTTCCAGCGTTGTTCCAGGGCATACGCTTCGACTTCCATACAGAACCATTGAGAACACTAGCGATTCAGCCAATCACACTTTTACGTTATTGCTATTTCTCTATTATGCGTACCCAAGCTTTGATAGTCTAATTAGCTAATGGTAAGTCGCCGTTTTTACTTGCCCGAGTAAACAAGCCGATGCAAACCCTCCCCCTAAGTCCGCTGCCGTACAAAAACTCTCCCCGTCCGCGCAAATTGGTGGTGTGTTTACATTAGGCATCTACTTGCCGGGACCAGAATGCCGCTTGATCGACTTTTGTCGCAATACCATGTCCTGAAATAATGCAAATCTGACGGTCCACGTCCACGGAATTTTTTTTCATTGAGACTTTGAGGTTTGATGAGAATTAGTAATGTATAGTAGTATGACGCACTGGTTGATAACGGCATAGACAACCGAAAAAAGTGGAAAATTATAAAAAAAATAGATTCTCATTGTGACATATATGCTGTTTCAGGGAAGTGTATTATTAAATTTAGTCCATATATGATGGCTATAGTGTGATGGTACTCGAAGTGTTTCCACATATTAACATTATACAACTTTCAAAAATTTATTAAGGACAACACATTCTCATTGTGAAGTTGTAATTATTCAGAATTAATACTAATTTAATGTATTAATTATAAATATATACATATAAAATCAACTTTGTCGAAAAATACTGGCGCAATAATAAATAGAGATCCAGGTTCGAATCTCGGCAGCGCAAAAACAATATTTTTCGATAAAATTGATTTTATATGTATATATTTATAATTAATACATTAAATAAGTATTTCAAAAATTTGATAGATATGGATTTTGATTAATGGGTAATAATGGTGTATTGTATACTTACACATACTTCCATGTATTTTACATTAAATATAATAATAAAATAGCTTTGTCTCTATGAGATATCTGATATTTGTTTAATAACAGTGCCTTTGTAGGTGAAAATCCAGTTTTCTTGGACATATTCAAAAATTGCTAAAAAAATTGTGTTTCCAGCGCTCATATAGAGTAATCATTTATAAATTAGTGCTGTTCTTAGGCTATTTATAGTTTGAAAATTATTCACGTTAATGTTGGAAATAGTTTTGCCAATTGCTTTTTGTTTTTCCCAAATCAAAAACCAATCCATGCACCAAATTTAAAGAACGATCATGAAATCAACACGTTAAAAACAGTAAGATAGTAAAATTCGCGAATTAGTAAAAGTGGAAGTAGACACTTCAATGATTTGCACGCAGCTGTGAGCCTTTCTAATGTTATTCTGTTAAAAAACAGCATACAAAACGGATCAACAGAAATGACTTTTCAATTCAGTAAATAGCCATTAGTAATTCACTAGCTTAAAGACAGAACTAACAACTAATGAATAAAAGAGCGGTGAGAGTTCGTGAGTTTTTAGAACTAAGGAATTGAAGTCTCTAATGGTACACAGATTTCGCTAATTGTAAAATAATGTTTTCGCTTATGTTAATCCAATTTTTTAATTTATATTTGTTTCCCAGAATTTTTAGTTGTGCGCAGCTTTTTCACTTGTATGCACTGCACGCCCCTGGGTATTTGCATGACCGATGAATGGATGTATTTAGTATGTAAGATGTTCTACTTCTAGGAACGTGTAAGAGTGCCGACTGCCGGGTCGATCTAGATGGTATGTGAAGAGATGTCAATTCTAATTGACTGGGACAGTTAATATGGCCTTGATGTAGTTTGAAGAGAAGTATTTGGTCAGCACGTGTTCTTCGATGTTCATATTGTGGAAGTTTGCTGCATTCAAATAGGTGTTGAATGATAGATTAGATCTAACATTAAAATGTCGTTAATATTTTTATATCTTATGGCAACCTTTACCGTTTTGGATTATCATAAAATATGTCCTAATAAGGGTATTGCAAAATTGACGTCACATTCTCTGTTCCGTTAAATTTGATGCATGTGAGGTCGTGTTGAGAGTGTTGTCGTGTTGACGTCACGGAAAGAGGATACCGCTTGCGCGGCGGTTTGATCCACTAATAACTATATTCTGTATTGTGTGCTCAATTTTTAAAATAATAATTATATAAAAAGAAAATGGCCATTTGATGTAAGAGACCCGTACATAATAAACGTAAATCAAATATGGCGGACGAAATTGGAGAATAGACAATTTACTCCTCCCCCCCACCCGTTCACCCTAACCCCTCGCAGTAAGCCCGTCACAGCGACAATATCATCGTAACAAACGAACGTCGGGGGATATTCCCGCCGAGAATTCGTCGCTAATTACATCATAACGACGCCATTTTGTGAGTTAGCCTCCCCCCACGACCTGCCCGCCCCCTGCGAGAGACGGGGGATGCGGGGAGACCCCCCCCCACCCCCCACGGGAGAGTTTCCCTCCAAAAATACTTCAAAATGGCGGGCAGGTGGCGGGAATACTCTGTTTTGTTTTGCTCGTTCGATTTTTAAATGTAATGACGTTTTAAGGGACCTGTTGTCATCGTACGATGACGAAGTCTTCCAACAGGGGTAGGTAGAAGGATTGGAACGCTGCTTCAACCCTTAAATGGACCTATCATGTTGGAGATGAACACCAAGAAGAATCTTTAAATTTGTTGGAAATCTTACTAGAGGTTGGGAAAGCTCGTTTTTGTGGGCCAAGTCAAAGAACTGAGACAAAGAGGAAAACTTTGCACCGATTACAGACATTCCGACGACAATACATCGCGATGCAACCGATCAATTTTCCCCTGCCCGCCTTCTCGTGTATTTAATTTAATAAAAATGAATTGTTATTTCTGGCGTCTGCCATCGGTTTACTCAAAGGTATTTGAGATTCCGTAAAATTAAAGTAGATGCCTTTCAAATAATGGAACGATAGATGTATTAATTTGAAAGGTGTAACATATAGGTTCGAAAATTGTCGCTGTAGCATAGTTGGATAATGCACCTTCCCCGTTTTGGAAAGGTTTCGAATTCCGGTAGCGCAACGATAAAATTGATTTTATATGCATATCTTTCTAATTAATATATTTAATTTGTGCGATTACATATAACAAAGGATATTTACATCGCGTTTTTATTTGACATATCTAACTCAAAAATCATAAAAATTGGACGCGTCTGATTTGAATACTAAATCTCTACATCGCACATATCCGCTGTGACTGTAGCTCAAAGGCTCTCAAAACATAAGAAAATCTTATCAAAAAACAAAAAAAAGTATATATATATATAGTTATATCATATTAGATATTTACAGGATATAATTTTGAGGATTTGATTCTGTTTTCCTTTTCTCTGTTATTGATTTGGACTGGACTGGACTTGGATTGATGTGCACGAAGATTATGCATTCATTTAAAAATATAATCCTCGTTGAACATAATTATTACGTATGTAAATTTCAGAAGACCAAAAATAATGGTATAAAAAATTTAAAAAAATCAACGCGCAAAATGTATGTTAGATTGTAAAATTATATAGCTGTTATTTTCTACATATTACCTGTGACATTGAAATATCAATAGTGTTGAAACGGAACGATTACTCGGAATAATTAGAACCATTAATAATAATAATGAATAATTTGTATAGCGCCATTTTCGTAAAAACTTTCACCTCAAGGGCGCGCTTTACACATCAACTGTTTATAGTTCTACAATTATCTTTGTTTTTAAAATTAAAAATCCCAGCGCGGGTAGGCAGAGAGGATAGAGCGTCACACTTTTCTGTCCTGATACACAATTCTCGCCTCATCCACATTCATACATCTTCTCACACAAGCTCGCCGATTGTTGAGGCTTCCAACAGAACCATCCTCCATTAACTGGTTTACCTGGTCGTGCGTTCTTCCGCGTTTTCCGCGGACGTCCTCTATTTCTGGTGCCATCAACACTTGCATCATATATCTTTCTTACCATTCTCTCCTCACTCATCCGTTCCATATGACCAAACCACCTGAGTGATCCTTTCTTAATCTTACTCACTATACTAACATCAGCTTTACATTCTTTTCTTATTTCTTCATTATTTACTCTGTCATAAATAGATTTGCCACATATACGCCTGAGTGATCTCATTTCCACTGCATTCAGTCTACTTTCGTTCCTTTTCTGCCAGCTCCAAGTCTCACTTCCATACATCAGTGTCGGTACCAGGATTCCAGTGTGCTCCGCTAGTCTTGCCTCAGTTGACAAATTCCCGTTAGATATGACGGAGGGCAAAGAGTTCCACGCTTTTGGGCCTGCCACCGCTGATGCCCGTTCACTAAATTTAGACTTCTGGCAACCCTTCCTGCAGCTGAAGTAGAGGCTGACCTGTGAGTTTAACGTCTACCATTCAAATTGTTTGGGATACAAAGTTCTTGAAGATACAGAGGCGCCATGTTGTGTATCGCCTTGTACATGTGTAATAATGTTGTCTCTTTTCATCTCGTGTAAATAAAATTGTTTAGCTGTCCTCTACTAGCGATATAAATACAAGTTGTTGAGATAAATTGTTAATGCCCTTGCAAGGCGAAGTAGTATACAAAAAAAACAAGTCTCTACATTAAATAAATATCAGATATATAATAGAGACGAAGCTATTTTTATTATATTTAATGAAAAATATATGGAAGTAAGGGGTGATTATTAAATACAATAAAAATAGCTTCGTATCTATGAGATATCTATTATTTGTTTAATAATGTTCTTGGACATAGTCTAATATTGCTGGTCAAATTAAGAAAAATATCATATTTCAATTGAGTTGACATATAATATGCTGTTTTAAGAAAAATTATTTATCAAATTTGGTCGATAGATGGCGATGTTGTAGCGGTACTCGAGGCGAGTCCATGTAATAACATATATATTCAAAAATTTGATAAATATGGCAATTGAGGGGTGAGAATTGATTGAATTGAATTGAGCCAGCTGAGGACAGGTCGTCAATCCCTGTAATTACCTCATACTTCTATAAATTTTCCATTAAATATAATAAAAATAGCTTCGTCTCTATGAGATATCTGATATTTATTTAATAGCAGTGCCTTTATAGATAAAAATCCAGTAATTATGTGTTCTTTGACATATTAAAATATTGCTAAGTCCCTACATATTTGAAACGGTTTAAATTTTACACATGGCATTGTAAAATTTTCAACATAAAATCCACCCAAAGAATAGTGTAGTGTTCACCCTGTATATATATGTATATATATATTTCTGTGGGGGTTGAAACAATCCAGTGGGGACTGCCTTCAGGGGGTCGCAAATCGAATTAGTTAATTGCCTTCATCTCTTCTCTCTCTCCCCCCTCACCCCAGTTCCGGGAGGAAGATGCGGGGGGAGGGAACGGAGGACGAATGGGAAAAGTTATGCCACTGTCGGGGTGGCGGACGGGTGAGACGTGTATTGCACGAGGGTGTAGTAGGAGAAAAGAATTCAATTGTGTCGCTCTTTCGTCTGCAATTCATTCTACGAAAATACTTCAATGCTATTAATATAATTGACAATCTTTGTTACACGTGTAATTTTAATTGTTTTATGAAGATTATTCAAATGGGCGCTAGAAGGGTGTTTCAACTTCTTTCATCGGTTCCACACACAGTACAACAGATACGCGAAATGTACCATTAATAAACACAAAAGAAAGGAGATAAAAACAAAATCAAATGTGAGAGACTGCGAAAACGAACAGAGATTTAAATTTAAACCTTCCTGCGCCCCTTTAAGTGCAATCTTTATTTATTTAAAAAAAAATACAGGAACAAGTACTTAGCCACTTATTGAGTTTAAATACATCTACCGGTATAATAGATAATCAAGTGTTATGTATGGAAGTAAAGAGACCGGTGGGTGCAAGACGGCCATTAAAGTGTTAACTATCGAGTACAGCCTCCCGTGAAGGGACTCGGACGAAACACAAATGGCGTACGAGTCACGCCACACACGGTGCAGGTACACGCACAGGTACAGGCCAAAAATGGAAAGTGAAGTGTCCGCGTTCTTGTCAAATTCAATAATTCTAATTTTCTAAATTGAAAATCAATTAAATCTTAGAAGCGGATTCCGATCTACGAGATGTAGAGATCAAATTGATATACCGCAACTCAAAATCACTATATTTATCGAGGCATCAAATTTGTTGAACAATCTCCCCATCACGATTAGAACAATTACGGACTATCATACATCTGTAACTGAAGTAAAAAAATATGTACACAGACTAACTGAAACATTAATTAACTCGAATATACTCCTTCTCTATACACGAGTCTTACTCTCGTAGAGAAGAAACAAATATCCCCATCTCGTAGTCCACGTTTTGACGAAATCCCTACACAGCTTGAGATTCCTCGCATTACAGATCGAGCCGACCTGATGATGTCAATGTCACGTGATGTGTTCTGGAGATTGATTCACTGGCTCGCATACACATCGCGGGGCATCCGCGAGTCTAAAATCTAACAATTTACTGCCACTCAGATTAATGCAGATCCGGAGATCCCTGTTGCCCCCTTGGATTTAACAGCGACGCGGAGAAGAAAAGAGTGACTCCATCTACCCTGCAGCGCTGGATCCCATCTTTCTTGCCACCTTTCTAATGTTGATACCCTCATTCTCTTAGTTTTATGAAAATTGTCAACATGATTGTAAGTCTCGGTCCTGGGGTCTCCTCAGCCATCCATCCATAGCCGTGACACTGTTGCAGGTCTTCTCCGGCTCAAAGTTGTGCCCGGCACCGTGTGGTCGAGGAATTGGAACAATCTTTTGTTCACTGCTGAAGACAGTGTGGTTAGACGTATTTTCATACTCAGCAATTCCAGCTTCCATTCGCCATTGCGAACTGTCCAAGATTGCAAAGGCGAGAGTGTGAACCGACACAATTTTAAACATATATCAGATATCTCATAGAGACAAGGTTATTTTTTATTATATTTAATGGAAAATATATGGAAGTATTGGGTAATTACAGGGTTTACGACCTGTTTTTGCCATTTCGCAGTTGTATTTATGTTAACATGTTGAAACACTTCGAGTACCACTACGTTATCGCCATCTACGAACTAAATTTGATATTAATTTCCCAAAAACAGCAGAGATGTCACAATGAAAATCTAATTATTTTTTGATATCATTTAAAGCAATATTCTTTATTTGTAAAATATTTTTAACGAATTATACTAGAATACGCCTAAAAGAATCATAATTTTTCATTTTTTATTCATTTTCTTATTTTGACTAGTATATAATTACCCATACTTCCATATCTTTCCATTAAATATAATAAAAAATAACTTCGTAATATACTCGTCACATCTAATAAATACAGATAAAGAATATTGCTTTAAATAATTTCAAAAAAAATAAATTAGATTCTCATTGTGACATATATGCTGTTTCAGGGAAATGAATATCAAATTTAGTCCATAGATGGCGACAGTGTAGCGGTGTGAAAAAAACATATATGTCACAAATGCCCTGTAATTATAAATAAACCCTGTAATTACATCATACTTTTATATATTTTCAATTATATATAATAAAAAATAGTTTTGTCTGTATGAGATATCTACTATTTGTTTAATAACATTGCCTTTTTAGGTGAAAATCCAGTAATCGTGTACTCTTGGACATATTTAAATATTGCTAATATTAAATTTTTATTTATTTGTTTTCAAAAACAGTTTCGTATTAAGTTAACGGTATCCTCGTGACTGGGTATCGTGGTCATTTAGTTTGCTTCTACAGAGCGAACATCTCTGACAAGTCTGACATCCTCAATATTTCCAGTCTAACTCCAACTATATTAGAAACCATACCCAAATTATGAAATAATTATTTTCCTGTATATACTATATATATATTTTTTTCTTTCTGAAAAACCAGTTGTCTTTATGTCATCTCATCTTACCTACAAAATGTATCTTCACCACATGAACCTTTTATTTTTAACTTTCAAGGTCATCCACACCCCCTATATTCTTCGGACCTCATCTCGACAGATTTCTACATGTTAAATAATAAATGCATTAAATAAGTAAACTTTCCGAAATGTGCACTGGATCTCATGACTGTTAATTACTTTTTCTCATTAAAACCTTAACAATTCTTCAATTTTATTCTTAATAACGGTGAAAACATAATTGATTGCGACAGTGGCGTGACTATGCCAATGCAGCGCACTGGGGCCCACGTTAGATAGGGGCCAAAATATTCGCAGCCTACAATCAATCCATTTGGCATTAATTTTTTTGCGATTATAAATAACTTGAAAACGCGTCACAACGTTTTTGATGTATACAGCAGTGTCACGCTAGTGTGTCGGGTTAGGGACCAGACTATCGCCGCAAAGCGAAGAAAGCATTTTAAACGCCTTAGAATATATGTTTTTTCACGATTGTGTGAAGATAAAAAACAAATTTTGTTCTTACTATTAAATTTATAAACTATATTCGTATAAATTATACAGAATACTTATTTGGGGGGCCCTTTTTTCCGTTTGTTCATTAGCGCCCAATTTTTGTTGTTACGCCACTGGATTGTAACATTTTATAAATCGTTTTTAATTGAACACTTTCTAATCCGAATTATTAAATTTAAATGCTTGGCGACTGTATATTTTTTTGTAATATTCATCAAACATTAAAAAAAGCAAATTGTGATGGAAAATTTAAAAAAATAATCTAGTTATATAAATGTAATGTATCTGAATATAGTTGATACGTAAAGCTGGCATGATCGCCGGGCTCTTGTACGCGCTCTCTCGCATCTGAGCCGTGACTCGGAACGCATCTCTTGCCGTGTACTTATATATTGATACCGCATCGGGTTATCGTGTGCTACGTCAATCCTGATCAAACTAATCAACCCTGTATTTACCCCATATTTCTATATATTATTACGTTAAATTTGGTATATCGGATATTTATTTATAAATGTAATAATGCATGGCCGGCGAGTCGAATATATACAGCCGCACCCCTCCCACTGCACCGCGCGCGTGTGTACGCGCCTGACGCACACAAACATGCAAAAAAGTCGTTTCTAAACAATCTAAGGGCTTGTTTACACGCGCTAATCCGTATTTATGACTTTCTCATAAGTGTATTGCGCCATTCTGCCCGTTGCTTGGGGTAAAGGCGGAGTCGCACGGCAGCCGGAACGCCGACGGCAACCGGAACGCCGACAGCAACGCGGCA
Organism: Eubasilissa splendida; assembly: GCA_031772225.1. Lineage (NCBI taxonomy): Eukaryota > Metazoa > Arthropoda > Insecta > Trichoptera > Phryganeidae > Eubasilissa > Eubasilissa splendida. The sequence goes on from CM062871.1 coordinate 3,618,164, forward strand.
AGTCTTAATTCTGTAATTTCTTATACGTTGGTTATGAGAGGTGGCCCACACTTGCTCAGGACCAATGAGAGCACACCCATCAAATTCCCAGGACCGTTAAACGAGCTCAAGGCTTCTATTACGTCCTACGGTCGGCATTTTTTATATGCTACAAATGCGACGGTTTGATAGCGCCCCGCACAAAGTGACAGAGCGATACCGCGCAGCCGCCTATAACAAAGATAACTGTCTACATTATGAGAGCAGACCCACCACATTCTCTAATAACGCTCCTACTCTAACGTCGCCTGGTTGACATTTTTTTAACGCTCTAAAGACGGCGGTTTGATATCGCCCCGTATACAGTGACAGGGCGATACCGCAATGCCGCCTATAACAAAGTTAACTGTCTGCATCATGAAGGATTCCACCTTAAGAAGATTCAAAAAAAATGTTCTTAACGTTCGCGTCCACGTCGCCGTCTGACACTTGCGAACCGGCCTTTACATTGGCGTTACATTTTCCACACTGGCGCACGCAAAAAGGGGACGTTCGACCAATTTGGCAAAAAGCGTCTCCTAACCGCATTCCCCCACTCCAGCGAGCCCCATCCCACCCTCGCGGTGACGTCATCACTAGAAGATCTCTGGTGAAATAAAAAAATGATAAAGAATTGGCAAAATTAAATGTTTTATAATAAAAATTTACACTTTTTTGCTAGGTAGAATAATAGCTGTAATTATCATAGATGATGAAAGTCTGAAGGAAATGACTGAAATTTAATATTTGGAATTCATAATAAATTCTAAATTGAATTTATCGCAAAATGTGAAAATACGTGACTAAAAAATTCACTTTTTGGAAAGATCAGAAGATTGATTAGTACCGAGTCTTGTCAAATAGTCTACAGCTCTGTTATTATTCCTCGCATCGACTGCTGCAGCAGCATTTTGTTGTTGGCTACCGAAGAAGAAATGCAAAGCGGTTCAGTATCTCTAGGTATGGCATTTATTTTCAAAACTTATAAGACAAATTGATGCAAATCAACATGAGCACGAGCATCGTACAAGGGGAAGGGATAGACTGAGACTGCCATTCGGGAGGAAGGCTAAATCTCAGATGATGTACAGTGCGATGGAGATCTTCAATGAAACGCCAGAAGATATAAGAGAAGAGGAGAAATTACATTAATTCAAAATTAAACAGAAATATTTATATTTTTATATATCTGCAATCAGTGGCATAGGTTTAGGTTATGCTGTTACCAGTGATATTACACAATCATATACAATATATGTACTTTCGATCAACCAATGTCTTTAGACAAAATAAATCCGTCATTTATACGACCCTACCATGTATTTATTTGTAATTATAGACTACTATTAATAGTGTTTTTAAAGTTTATGTTTTAACGTAAAATAATACCTTCTTAGCCATATAAAAAATGTATGGACGTTTTTAAGAATACTTTTTATGACCGAACATGATTCTTTTTTTTTTTACAGTTTTGCCAATTGCTTTTTGTTTTTCCTAAATCAAAAACAAACTCAAGCACGTCATTGAACATGTTAAAAACAGTAAAATAGGAAGTAGACAGCATGAGTGACGAATTCATACAAATTTTTAATTCAGTAAATAGTTAATTGTATGACTTGAGTAATTCACTAGCTTAAAAGTAGACGATAGTAATGTAAATAGTTACAATACGTCGATTGTAGCTACTAGCGCTACGGCTACAGCGGTGGGTTGTCGTGGTCGTTTTTAGAACTAAGCCATTAAAGTTTCTACTGGTATACGTATTAGACTATCTACCTATAGTACTGAGAAGAAGCAACATGTCAGCGAACATTTTTTTAAAAAAGTCTTTATAAATGTGTTATATTCGGGCCATTGCGGGCAATTGCGTACATAGACAGACGTGTACGCATTTCGTATAAAATCCACTTTCATAAAACGCCCAGTTAAATATGAAATGGCAAATTGTCAATTCTCGTCGGGAAATTCAAAAATAATTCGATTAAAATTATTCAATCGCCTCCCTGGCAAATCAAATTTGCTAATGCTCCGATATTGTACAAACGGTACGGAAATGTACCGTCGATTACTCTGGTCGCGGGGGGTCCACTTCGCAAAGGTAGTTTTCCAAAATATAGCGACTTCAATCGGATGAGGTTTGGTCCTTCTGCTGGGTCGCCCTCATATCTGACTAAAAGGTTCTTTTACTATGTTCTTTTCTGTTCACTGCTTCCAGATTAAACACGTTCTATATTACGAACGAGTTTAACCATTATCTGTTAACTCCATGTCAAGATCTGTGTTCTTTTTTTATCGTCCGAAAGCAGCGCCGTGCGTAACGCTAGGACCACGAAGAGGCGGTGTTTTAAACAGTTCCGGAAGTGTAGTGATATCTCGGTTCTTCACTAAAAATGTGCGAGTCAACTGGAGGTGAAAACGACGTTCCTCTCTTGAATCCAATTCAGATTGCGTCAACTAATAATTATTGTAATCGATATAGTCCACGAGATCTTATCCCACCAATTATCCGAGAATTCATGTAAATGATGCATCTACCTTCAAATTTACAATGAACCGCGCCAACGGCAGAAATAAAACACGTGGAAGTTCTCACGATGAAAGAACACCTGTCCTTATTTACGGTCCTATTCATATCACCCGTTGGACGAACATAGTCAAAAGGGCAGGAGTTCACGGAGATCACAATCCCTCAGTCATGAAGATCGACCATACAACAACAACCTGAGTTTTTATCGACAGAGTGAATCATCCTTCAAGCATCTTCAACAATTATTACATCGCATAGGATTGCGAGGTGTGAAAAATATGAATAAATTAATGTACTGTTTGTAACTGAAATTAAACGAGGTATTCTGCGGGCGGGAACGCATTCTCGATTCTGTCGCCGTAGTATCCCTAGTAGTTCAGATCGTGTAGAAGTGTATTAAAAATATTTTTACTGTGAATTATCAACGGTGTGTCAGAAAGACATGCGATAGATTTTCGGTAAACAAAGAATGTCATTTTCTTTATAAAATGCGCCTCGCTGAAACGGTGTGAAAAATATGAATAAATAAATGTATTGTTTGTAACTGAAATGAAAAACGAGTTAATTAAATTCTCGATTCTATCGCCGTAGTGTCACCGGATTGATCCAAACTTGGAGGGAACATTGGCTCGTGGTCTTCAGATATTTTGTGTATCGCACGTAATTGCACAGGTGATATGATAAGACACGAGTCGGTAATTTAAATGAATAATCATCGGCATGGTGGCGAAGACACGCGGGATAGATTGGTGAGAAAATACGGGAACTCCATTCTCGATTCTGTCGCCGTATTATTATCAAATATTTTTTAGAAATCTCGATTGATAAACGCGACGGCCGCCGGACACACTGTGTATTGATATTAAATAATATAACTTTGCAATGGCAATTATCTTTGCCGGATGATATGCCGGTGTTTAATTTGGACCCCCGGGAGGCCATCAATATTCATGTCGGCTGATTAGACGACAGACGAGCCTGACTGAGGAGTTGCCAGCCGTATCGGTACACCCGTTTTACAATCGTTCAGATAACGTTTAAACGGCAATTACATGTTTCTTTAAAGACATTTTTGTACATGATGAAATTGCTCGCCGATACGATAAGACACGTGTTAATAATTTAAATGTGTAATCGTCAGCGTGGCGCCAAAAAATCCTGCGGGATACATTTAGGAAAACAAAGACTTTTTAGAAAAACGTCTCAAGCGGCGGGCTGTCGTCGTAATACGTGCAAAATCACTGTGTGTATTGTAATGAATTTAAATAAAAATAAGAGTATTTTGCTGCGGCAGCGTGCATATATTGAACATCTTTTGTGTTTCATTTCTTTCGACCTCATTATCATGATGAGAAGCTGAGATCGGCGAACCACCCTTGTTTTCTTGTTTCCTGTACGGAACGTTACAGAGCTAGTTTGCAATATTCATGGGTATCCCAACTAAATGTATGAGATTTTTACAAAATCACATGTTACACACTTTAAAATTAATTATTTCAAGGTGTGCCAATAAAAATTCAATAATAAAATAATATATGTGTTTAATGAAAATAAAAATTTATGTCTTTAAAAATTATGTGTTTTCGTAGAAAGCAATCACATTGTCGTTTGACATATTATATTAAATAAAATAACAATCACTCTGTATGAAACCACGAAAATTATTATACGTCAATCGGTTTCGCTTATTTCGAAAGAGAGAGACAGAATACATATACAGATAGACAGAACATTAAGGGATGGGAAAATACAGTGTTGATGGATATTAAATTGATTTTAAATTAAACATACCTAATATGGGGCTGATGGATAAATTAATTTTGATTATTAAAAATTGGCGTACCACTATTTACTGACTTTTTTTATTTGTAGAGCTTCTAAATTGTCCAACCGGAGACCAATTATTTAAAAAAAATGGTATTTTTCAATAATATGGTATCTGCGTGTTACGCTTTTTCAAATGAATACATCTCCATTATTTGAAAGCCAAATACTTTGTTTTTACGGAATCTTAAATACCTTTGAGTAATCCGATAGGAGACGCCAAAATTAATTAACGGATTGGAAGAGATGCAGGTTCGAATCTCGCTAGCGCAACAACAATATTTTTCTATAAAATTGATTTTATATGTATATCTTTCTAATTAATATTTAAAATATCACAGACCGTCTGTTCTGAATAATTGCAACTTCACAATAAGAATGTGTTCTCCAGATTGTATTGAAATTACAGTATACTTAAAACAGTGAGCGATGAGTGATAATGCACCTTTCCCAGTTCGAATCCCGGTGGCGTAAACAATAATATTTTTCGATAAAATTGATTTCACACGCATATATCTTTCAAATTAAAACATTTAATTAGTGATTAATTTAGAATAAATAAAATATTTTATATAATCGAAATAATCGCATAATTACGACTTTTTTTTTTTTACATGATGATTCATATATCACCGCGCTGATATCGAGTCGAATCACCGTGCGCGGTTGTATGTCCACAATTATCCACGATGAAAGTGATTTTACTAATTATCGGAGAAATATTTTCGAAAATTTCAAAATAACATATTTAATTAAAATTTAGTTTTAATTATTTTAAACGCACACTTTGCGAGCAGCGCGTGCCGCTCTGATTACAATGATGCCGATATCGATATATCCACACGCCGTTTCCAAAGTGAATTCTACCATAATCGCGTCGATTTGTAAGCGTTCAACGGTATTGCCGGCACAATAAATAACTGCGCCCGCCCCCCCACCCAGGAGTGTGGGTGTGGGTGGGTGTGGGCGGGCGTGGGGGCGCGGGAGTGTGCTAGGGCGGGGCGGGGGAAGAGGGAGACGACGCACCGCGGGGCAAGCGAGAGAACGGATTAACAGTGTCTCGAGAAATCTTTTCATAACGAAAAATGTCGTTTTTATTCCGTATCATGGCATTTAATTACGTCGATGAATTTGAAATCAATTCAATCATTGTTTTACATCTTTGACGATGGTGTCTTTTTGATAACTAGATGTTAACAACAATATATTAGATACGATACCCGGAGACAGAGAGAGAGAGAGATTTATTTTACCCCTTCCACACTGCCATTCTTGCCAACTTGCGCGCGTCACATATTCGCTACGTCATGATACATTACAGTTAGTGATGAAAAAAAATGCTACCCTTGAGTCACTGGGTGTGATTGAGATTGATATACGATAATATCACTCCCTGTCCATTTTGTCCATCCAATATCCTAAACTTTAATCTATACCTGTCCCGCTCTGGTCAAATAATTACTTTTGAGTTCGCCGACGGAGGGACAGATTGCGCTCTGACATCGAACTGTCGAAATCTACGCCGCGCGTAACGCTGGGACCGCGAAGAGGAAGTGTTCTAAACAGTGCCGGAAGTGCAGTGATCTCTCGGTTCTGCACAGCAAACGTGCTAGTCAACTGGAGGTGAATAAAACGATATCCAACCGAGGATCGAGATCAAGGGAGGCCAGATCACTTTCCTCCTGCTCCTCTCTCGAATCCAATTCGGGTTGCGTTCACTAATCAATATTATAATCGATACAGTCCACTGGATCTTATCCCACTAATCAGCGATTTAAAGCTGTGATTGTGATTGGTATTCGATAATATCAGTGATTGAAAACTGTGACTGTGATCACAGTTTCTGATATCACCTTAAATAAATTTTTAAAAATATAATTTTGAACATATTTATTTATAATAATTAGTAGAAAATTATTGCGCATATATATAAAAATATAAAATAAAAATACTAGCTAAAAGACACAAAAGATGGCGCTAGTTAAATTACGGAAAATCTGCTGATTCAAGTGATAATCAATTTAAACGGCGGCGTCAAAAAATCAATAGAATTTTTAAAAATGTCGTATCACGATATTCCCAGATATTTAATCACTGATAGTGACCGTGACTCAAAGATACCAGTGATTGACTCACGGTTCGTGATTTTGTGCGCAACACTAATTTCAACTTTATAATTTTTATTTCCTTATAAGCTACATGCAATATTTATATGTCGAAATTAATTAGAAATCTAGTGGACTAAATAAATCTCTAAACTAAAGAAACATGACTTAGACCACTCTCATAATAATGAATACACACACACATATATGTATACGCTATATGTCAATTAATCATAGAGCATGGTATAATTGTTTGAGGTGGAGCGACTATGTTTGCAATTAATCCAATAATAGCAGCTCAAAAAATTATATTAAAAGTTATCCCCAAATCCCCAATGAGCACTGGCGAAATTTTTAATAAATTCGATGTCTTTGATATAAGACAAATATATGCTAATACTACTCTCAAATACATATATAAATTCAAACAGACACATTTTAAAACAACTCAAAATATAATTTCCACACAGACAAACCCCTAGAGCACATACAACATATGGTCAAAGAAACTACAAATATTTTGGACCTAAACTATTTAACAGAATGCTAAAAGATTTAAATCTATTGAATTGTCCCAAGAACATGAAACAATATATTAAAACTTGGATTCGTAATATGGGCAGAGCCAGTATTGGGGCACTCACCCGAACATATTGACTCACACCTATATTAATTATTGCCACAAAGTGATTAAAAAATTAAGTCCACTTTAAAATTGTTCTTCATATACACCTTTTATCTAGTAATAAATGTAATTCTATCTACTGCTTGTAATTCTAATAATTAATTGAACAATCGCTTGTAAACTATGCCCGACTATGTGAGACGGGCGCAGTCCAAACAGATTTTACATTGTATTATACAGTTACAAATAAAATAAATAAATAAATATATATATATATGAATATTTGGCTCGAATACATCTGAGAAATTAATACCATATATGGTATCGAGCTCCATATTATGGAGCCCACATTACGTGTGGCTGCTTCTGGCGAGGCCGGGGTGGGGTGGGGGTAGGGGGGGGGGTGTGTGTAAGGGTGCAGGGTGGGTGGCGTGCCATAGATCAGACGGCTGAAGTATTTATGGGAAGCCGGGGCAGACTCTCGGATTTGCGATTGGTATGTGATGTAGTCTACATGGTGTTTCATTGTTCGGCTCCACAATTTTATTTCGTCATCAAACAACCAGCATGTGACGTGCGACCGTCTGTGAATTCACCGTAACAACTCGTATGGAATACTATTCGGGTTGGCGCGTCATTGTAGCGCATCTACAATGTTTGCCGATGGCCGTGTGCACGGTGCGGTGGGCTGCCAACGTTCGCGGTGTTCCCGGAAAGGGGAGGATTGTTTTACAATTCTTGTACAATTACAATTATCAATAGCTAAAAAATGTACTTACCTATCATAGATTGCAAGAGTGAAGAGTTCCAAGATTGACGCAGAAATAGGTGCTATTATTTTCGTGACAAAACAGAACACTGGAAGTTCTCTTTGGTGAATGATGATACAAAGTAATAAATATTAGAAACTGTATCGCACAGAATTGCGAGGTCGCAGCAGTGGCGCTATATAATTGATTTAATAAGACACCTGTCAGTAATTTAAAGGTGTGGCGCCATAAAACCCAAAACATAAAAACCGAGTATGCTCAGTTGATGCTTGCAAATATGACTGTATGTATTGTTATGTGTCTGAATAAAAACAGGGTATTCTGCAGGCGGGATGCCATTCCACCTCATAATCATTGCCGCGGTACGGAACAGGAACTGTTTTCAATACTGTGCACAATTACTGAAAGTATGAAGTATGAAGGATAATCGTACAATGCATGGTTCACAAAAGTGTTGCGCTGAACGTCTAAGAACATCTCTAGAAGCAATATATTTTATCAGACATCGCCCTTTTTATGTATTGTTTGACTGATTTGATCCGAGTATAATATTTTTTCTTGATTTAACAAGGGGTTAAACCACCCCTTTAAATGGAAAAAAAACATTAGATTAAATTTTGCGATATTAAATAACGAGAGTTGCGCCGTGTTGCAAATGTTGAACGTTTGCTTTCGGGGAGTCTTCTGTGAATAAAATACACACTTACACGTGGTACACACATGACGATTGAAGATGACGAGTGCCACGGACGCTCCAGCACGTCAACGTCCGATGACAACGTCGGAAAAGTGATTACGGACTGGTGACGATAAAAAATGCTACTCTTGAATCACTGGTGTGATTGTGATTAGTATTTGATACTATCGGTGATTGAACACTGTGACTGTGATCACAGTTTCATTACTAATACGATATAAACAAAGATATACAATTTTGAACGTATTTAATAATATTATTTAAACTTTGTTTATGCAACAAACAGATTCTAGCATGTATAATTAATATATATATATATATCTTATTTAATATTGTCACAAATAGAATGAAAACTTTAAAAAAATATCAGTTTATTTTTCGGGTCTCCTAGATGGCGCTTATCACGGACTATAACGTAATTTCTTCATGTAAATAATGTATTTTTTTAAATCACGAATCATGATATTCTCGCTTATTCAATCGCTGATAGTGAGTGTGATTCAAGGATATCAGTGATTGACTCACGGTTCGTGATTTTGAGCTCATCACTATTATAGACTATCGCCGAATCACAATCAGAGTGGTTGATGAACGAAACCCCAAAGCCTCACTCGACAAAGCACCAAAGATTTTTTGGAATGCACTTGGTTGGCTCCGGTATCATCGAACCAGAGCCATACCTGTACAGCATATATCAATTTGACGTGAGAGTCAGTCATGTCTCATTGGTCACAGCTTCTATCCAGGTGTCAAGATGGTGCAAGGAAGAGCCAGAGAGGATGCTGATGATGTTGGAAAAGCCATGAAAGAACGACATTTTGCCATCACTGAGGAGATAATGGCAGAATCGGCAAGGAGCTGAACGCCATACCGATAATTACATTCCAGAAGTGAGGTTCGAAGATTGGAAAAAGCGCCGACACAAATGTGTATATTATATCTGATGGGAACTACATTGTAGGGGGCAAAATTAGTGCCAAAAATGGATACCACATTTTTTCAACGATCTTTCGCATTTTGTGCACCGCGTATAATAAACCAAAAATAATAATGCGGTATTTACTTGACGTTGGTAGAATACAACATTAAACTAATTTTTCATATATGCTAACGTTTAGAACAAACCACGTCTATAGTACCTTCATTTCGAATGTATTATTTAATGGTAAAAAATATAAAATGTATGTTAAAATATGATAAATAATTAAGAAACGATACTGCAACAGCCTGTATAGGGGCAGTCACAGATTCAGAATACATTATATACGGGGGGAGGAACAAATCCTAGTGGAGACGAGGATATTACACGCGGGGAAGGGGGAGGCTCCAGAACAGAAGAAGTTTGTACATCCGCAGAAGCCTACAGGGTCCATAAAAATGATCGCACACTCGACGTTCGTAAAACTTGTCAAATCACCGATAAAATGGTGGATTAACTCAATTGTCATTTGCGTACGGAGTGATAGGGTGGGGCGGCGTATACAAAAATATATGTGAACACATTCTTATTGTGAAGTTGTAATTATTATTCAATTCTCCTAATAATAAAGTTGTATCAATGTGTCCAAAATTTTATAAAAATGAATTGATAATTCTGGCGTCTGCTGTCAGTTTACTCAAAGGTATTTGAGATTCTGTAAAAATAAGGTAGATGGCTCTTTCAAATAATGGAACGATTAAATGTATTAATATCAAAAAGGTAACATATGGGTTCGAAAATTGTCGCTAAAAATATGGTCGCTGTAGTATATTTGGTTAGGAAAGAGATCCAGGTTCGAATCCCGGTGGCGCAACAACAATATTTTTAGATAAAATTGATTTTATATGTATATCTTTTTAATTAATATATTTAATTCATATTTAAAAATATATGTATTGTAATAAATATTATTTAAATGTTGGAGATTATTTTTGGTTTAAATAACAGCTTAAATATGATATATTCTGCAACAAATCCAACTGCAGCAAGTCTAGTGCGCACAGAACACGCCAATGAAATTACATGATGATACACGACTGCGGGCGAGAAGCCATTCTCGATTCTCTCGCCGTAGTGTACCGATATTGAACACCTTTTATGTTTCATTATTATCATCATCGCCGGTGAAGAGAAGCCGAGATCGGCGAACCACCCATGTTGCTTGTGCAGAACATATAAATATATAAAAAGTGTAAAAGACAACAGGCACTTCTCTGGTGACTGCAGGATGCCGAGAAAAATGGAAAAGCATAGTCAAGAGGGTGTGTGTTGCTTACAAGCACACTTCATCATAATCCCGATTTTTCAGACATCTCCATAATGTGGACTGTACATTTCGTCAAATATTGTAAAAACTGCACCGTACACGTGTAACCGCACTGGCTCAAGGTCGCCAATCGACTGACCGAGCGGGGAAGGGAAGGGGGGGGGAAGGCACAGAGCATTATTTTCGTTCAATAATTAATAAATACGTCAAATAAATATATATCCCAAAAAGTGTGAGTTCATGGAGAGATTGCGATCCGACAAGGATGGTGAATCTTCCATAACATTACTGTCACTTGAATGTAATTATGAGGAATTTTTTTTTACAAACTGAAAGATGGTTCAGCCCAAATGCGTTGTCAACCGCGTAGAAAATCAGTCCATTTAATATGGCATATTGCGAGGGTGGCGGTAGCTACTCAATGTGATTACAGCAATGAACGTAAAACCCTTGCATCAAAATTTAGGGGTGTTTTAAGGGTGTAGGGCGACGGGGTCGGCACCAACACCTACATTCTTATTCATAATGTCAGTGGCTCGCAGTTGGGCAGATCAGTATCAGAAAATCCAACGTATGGTGTTCGATGTTCGGAGGGTTATTGTGAGCTGGACACAGAAACGGACGCGGCTTGCATAGCAGCTCCAAACCGCTTTTGAACCGATCAACAGCGATTCGTTCCAACCACCGTATATGTACATCGATAATCTCCAAAGCGTGATTTGAGGCAGTCATTGCAATAGGACAATCAGTAGCGTTTTTTGAATTGGTTGGTCCTTTGAGTCGGAATCATCTTCTTCTCTGGCCAATCAACGTCCAAGGAGCGCGAGATTTTTAACGTGGAACACAGTATGTACTTTGAAAATGACGATTTAGGTAGATTCGAAAATGGTACGGCGCTGATTCCGAGTGGCTCTTTCAAATAATGGAACGATTAAATGTATTAATATCAAAAAGGTAACATATAGGTTCGAAAATTGTCGCTGTAGCATAGTTGGATAATGCACCTTCCCCGGCTAGGAAAGAGATCTAGGTTCGAATCCCGGTAGCGCAACAACAATATTTTTCGATAGAATTGATTTTATATGTATATCTTTCTAATTAATATATTTAATTCATATTTAAACATATGTTGATGTGAATTTATCTGTAGAGGTGTATCGCCTCCACAACCTGAACGCATCCTGCAAATACCGAGGTGCAAAATCGGGCTTTCGTCAATCTTAACCCTTCCCAAACCATGCCAATTAAACCTGTAATATTTCGGTAATTACACGCTACATAAAATTCATACTTTAGAAATTATTTGCGCATAGTGAAAAACCAATTATGAAAAGAGAATCCCACAAAAATTAACACGTTGACAAAAATACGATTTGTGGTATGATAGAAAGAGATCACATATTAATTTCACAATGAAAAGAATAAAAGTATACTAAAATAAATGTCTCTTTCTCACCAATTGAATGAAGAGAAAAAAGATAAAATGTCGCAATGTATAGAACTTGATGATTCAAATTACATATATTATTTTAAATACTAATTTAATTTATTAATTATAAATATAAGTACACGAAGTACACAACCAATTGTGTTATAGCGCCGGTATTTTTCATGACGAATTTTCGTACCTATATGTTACACTTTTTCAAATTAATACATCTGTCGTTCCATTATTTGAAAGCCATCTACATTGTTTTTAACGGAATCTCAAATACCTCTGAGTAAACCGACTGCATACGCCAGAATAATCAATTATTTTTTATTAAATTGATATAACAATGTTGTATATATATTATATATAATCTTTTATTCACATTTAATGGTCAATATTAAGACCAGTGATTCCCAAAATGGTCTATATCGACCCCCAGGGGTCTATGATAACCTGCAAGGGGTCTACGTCAGCGAAAAAAAAATTTGGGGGTCCATGAAATGAAAATGGGGGTCCACGATAGTGGATCTCAACAAACACTGACAGTACCTATTTACTTACATTATAATCTTATAATATAAAGACATATACATTATTTATAAAAGTACCTATGAAGTAAAAAAAATTATTATATATGATTATAAAATTGTGTAAGTTGTAGGATGTAGGCATTCGCTTTGTGGTTTAAGTTTTTAACACTAAACTTCACTACAATTAGAAATTTACAAAAAATCAATATCAGGTAAGTAGTGGGTCTAACAAAAACCGAAAAACACGGCAAGGGGTCTACGACACAAAAAAGTTTGGGAACCTCTGATTTAGACTAATCATTAAAGCTAAAAAAAAAATATTTTTTAATTTAGAATGATAAAATACTCAATTTTCTTACGGTAACACGAGTTGATTGCGTGGCTGCATGAGGGTATTTTATATCACGGTATTGTAAAGGTTAAAATCACGCCGGTGCCGACCAAAAAAACAGACTCACAACTCTTAGCACGATAGAAATTTGAGAATGCAATTTTGTCAAGTAGGACACAGAAATTTTGGCCATGTCTGTACATCGCTTAATTATGGAGCAACTAATAATAAATTAAATACACAAACCGGGCAGCATTTAGAAATATAAAAATGTCAACGAATGGGGGTGCAGCCTGGCGAGGGAAGGGGATGACATCAACTAATAATTTATTCCCCAAATGTTTATATTTATAATTGGCAGTCATTTGGGATTATTTAGGGTGGCTCTCCCCCCGGGGCCCGGCAAGTGTGAAACGTCTAGTGCACTCTGTCGGCAGGTGTTGTTTGCTGTTTGTCACTCGATAGTGTAAATATTCTCGACGAATTGCCCTCTTTTAAATTGGATTCAATTTAAATTGGTGACGAATTTTTTTTTTTTGACTTATTTTGATAGGGGTCGTTTGATTATTTGTAGTTTTGAATATTTTAAAATTAAGTATGCAAATGTGCTTGTCCGCTATTTGAACGTCATGACCCGTGTCCACGGAAGAAGATAAACTCAAAGATCAGCTTTAGATTTGTACAGAGAGTTTGTTTTCGGCTAACGAAGAGGAAATGCAACAATTGTCAGTGTTGCAAAATAAAGCTTTGAGAATAATACTAGTCAGCGCGATGCTGGGAGATCTCAATATATAATGAAGATATATTTTAACATCAGCGGAATTAACGCGAAAGATGTATGCAAATCAACATGAGCGCGAGCATCGTACAAGGGGAAGGGACAGACCGAGACTGCCATTCGGGAGGAAGACCAAATCTCAGAAATCGATGATATACAGTGCGATGTAAGATTTTGCTAACTAAATGTCAAATTTTGATACTTTTTATATTAGAACATACATTTTTAAATACTAATTTAATGTATTAATTATAAATATATACATATAAAATCAATTTTGTCGAAAAATATTATTTTTGCGCTGCCGGGATTCGAACCTCGATTTCTATTTCCAATCCGGGGAAGTTCACCCTTCCCAAACCGTGCCAATTAAACCTGTGATATTTCGGTAATTACGCGCTACATAAAATTCATACTTTAGAAATTATTGATGAAGATGAAGATTTTTAATGAAATGCCAGAAAATATAAGAAATTGAATAGATTTAAAATGAAACTGACTAAATAAGTTTTAGTTAAAGAAAAGACTTGAATCTTGTTTATATTAGAGCATATATAGCAGACGATACAGTATTAATAATTAACGAAAAAACTTGGACTGACGCTAATATATCGGCAAATGGGGATGTTGATACCATAAAAAAGTGGACGGATGATAACTTACTATCAATTAATATTAATAAAACATACTTTCTACAAAGAAAACGACTGTATCAAGTACCTTGGAATCATAATAGATAACAATCTCAAATGGAAAGAACATATTACTAATCTCACAAACAAAATAAGGAAAACTGCCTACATATTTTTTATACTCGGAAACATCTCATCACCTATACATATCTGAAAATAACATATTACGCGTTTGTACAGTCACATTTGCAATACGGTATTATTGGATGGGGAGGTGCATATAAAACTTCAACATTCATAATTAGAAATCACTCAAAAAATGATAATAAAAATTATTCTAAAAAAAAAAAAAGACTATCCAAGTATACATCTTTTCACAGATTTTAAAGTACCAAAAATAGTAGACATATACAAAAAATCAATTAAATTTTAGAAGCTAATTCCGATCTACAAGATATAGAGATCAAATTGATATCCCAAAACTAAAATATACCGCGACTCAAAATCACTATATTTATCGAGGCATCAAATTTGTTGAACAATCTCCCCATCACGATTAGAACAATTGCGGACTATCATACATTTGTAACTGAAGTAAAAAAAATATGTACACAGACTAACTGAAACATTAATTAACTTGAATATAATCCTTCTCTATACACGAGTCTTACTCTCATAGAGAAGAAATAAATGTTAAAATATATATATATATATATCCACTGATTATTGAAATTGTATTATATTTTTAATATTAATAAAAAAGTAAAGAAAAAAATATTTATATATAGGAGTGCTTATGTATGCACTATGTTAAAAATTTAATTAATTAATTAATTAAATAACTTTCTTCGAGTTTTAGCCCGAGTACAGTTTCGAATGCGTGATTAGGCCCAGGGTTCTGTTTCTGTCTTTCAGCAGAGTCTTTAGGAATAATTGCCACAATTGTCTTCATAGAATCACATGGGAGCAAAATCCGTATTTCAAAGATTATCTTGATTCGAAAATATCTTTAGGGTCGCGTGAGCGCGAGCAACTGTTGAAACGAGTTTGCCGCGGGCGTCAGCCAAAAAGGGAATAGATACTCTGAGTGGTGCCAAAAATGCAAATAATTATAGGCCAGTTTTACTGTTTTGACAAAATCAATTTATTCCAAAATTAAATATCTGCCAGGCTAATGTACGCGATTTAGATTTGTGTGCCAGACCGTATCAATAATACTAAGGGATGAATTATAATGGCAGCAATAAAATCCCTTTACACATTTATAATAAGAGGGGTGGGACGACCCTCGCTCCTGACAATTATCGCTGAACAACCCTGAATATATTATTATTATTATTATTGCGGATGGTTATTTGCGACGCACTTGTGTGTTGTAACAAGTTGCAAGATACCATCCTCGTCTCCGTCGGCTGTCCCTCGTATCATCTCGTGAGGGATGCTGTCGCTCCCTTCCATCGTGGCTCCTCGGATGACTGAATAGTCCGATCCTAAGTTTACACGCTTTGAGGCTCGGGAAGTAGAGAAAGCACTTGAGACTGTCGAGTTGGAATTTAATGTTTATCATGTTATATTATAATGTATTCACCTCTGTTACGACAAATACATGTATAGCAATAAAGTCTAATAAATAAATAAAAAGTGACGTCATGCTAGCAACTAAAATTGTGTAGGCAATATTTGATTATTTAGGAGAACACATTCTTATTGTGAAGTTGTAATTATTCAAAACAGACGCTCTGTGATATTTTAAATATTAATTAAATATCAAAAAGGTAACATATAGATTAGAAAATTTGTCGCTAAAAATATTATCGCTGTAGCATAGTTGGATAATGGACCTTCCTCGATAATTTTTTTTCGATAGAATTGATTTTATATGTGTATCTTTTTTTGATATTTAAAATATTTGAATATGTCCAAGAACACACAATGACTGAATTACTACAAAGGCACTGTTATCAAACAAATATCAGATATCTCATGGAGACGAAGCTATTTTTTACTATATTTAATGGAAAATATATGGAAGTATTTGAGGGGTGAGAATTGGTGAATGCAGGCGCGGTCGCTTCATACATGTTTTGGATGCTCCACATCCCTTGTGTTCTAGAGTCAAAAAGTTTTGGACTCTTTGTTGGTTCTAGTCGTCCTGCCCTGTACGCACAGACCAGTCATAACACACACTATGACACGGCGCGCGCACGGAGCGAGCCGAAATACATAAACATTCTCATCTTTCGAACATCTATGAATCAGATTCCAGCACCAGTGGATTCTATCATTCTTTCCGTATCCACAAAATTTGTAAATATTCACTTCCGCTCATGCGTATTCAGTTCCACCTGTCGACAGTACGTAGTCTTACTTGTTCAACCTGTTCTGGCCACACTCGCACTCATCCGTGATTATATTCAAAAGAACATGTGAGCACTGGGTGTAATTTATTAAGACGATCACATACATAATCAGCAATATTTGAATACGTCCAAGAAAACACAATTACTGGATTCTCACCTACAAAGACAATATCTATTATTTGTTATTAAACAAATAATAGATATCTCATAGAGACGAAGATAATAACCTGACTTCGGCTGGCTTAAGTGATCACTTTACATAAATATAACGTTCACCATTCTCACCCAAGTTGTATACATGTTAATATGTGGACTCGCTTCGAGTACCACTACACCATCGCCATCTACGGACCAAATACGATCATTAATTTTTCCTTGAAAATTGTGTTGGTTCACACTCTTGTCTTTCTACAGCCTAATAAATAAATAAATATCATCATCTGTAACCTCCCTGTCAAGTGCGCACAAGTCAAGAGAATCTTACACATGTACTGTAGTGATGGTGAAATCGTTATTTAAACCGTTATTTTAACTGTTATCGTGTTCAATTGTAACGGTGATTGATAACTGATTAACGTAATTCTTCGAGCAATGATTGGTCCACTAGAAAGTAAGCCTCCGACAGTTGAATCTTAGTTGTCAATCATCGTTATATCTCATGTTTACCATCAGTGATATGATGTCGCTGCATAGGAGACAAAATGACATTTGAATTAGACAAACTCTTAGAAACTTTCAAAACACCAATTACCAAAAAAATATTGACACGGGATTCAAAAAAAATTAAATAATAATATCAACCATTTAACAAATTACATTAAACATTTTTTTCTCCTGAATTCAATGTCGCACCCTTCACAAATAAATAATGATTAGTGCTATTTGTTTATCTGCCTGCCCTCGGCCGGTGCGGACGGAATAGTGCGTCGCATATGTCGTGAAATTGGTGCAAATTAGTTCAAACAGGGGGGAGGGTCTCTCAGATGGTGTAGGGGTGCAGGGTGCACTGTGTTGCATACGGCGGACCGCTGCGCCGCGACGATTTTTATTCTAATTAATTTTAATTAGCGAGTGATTCAAATTATTTAAATTAAATATATTAATTAGAAAGATATACATATAAAATCAATTTTATCGAGAAATATTGTTGTTGCGCCACCGGGATTCGAATCTGGATCTCTTTCCAAACCGGTCTTTCTAAAATTTTTCGATAAAATTGATTTTATATGTATATCTTTCTAATTTATATAATAACATAATAATTACAACTTCACAATAAGAATGTGTTCAAAATTTAATAAAAAAGTATTGTTAATTCTGGCGTCTGCTATCGGTTCACTCAAAGGTATTAAAGATTCTGTAAAAAAAAAATAGATTTAAAATAATGGAACGATAGATGTATTAATTTGAAAAAATGTAATACATGGGCTCAAAAAATTTGTCGTCATAAGTATTGTCACTGTAGCATAGTTGGATAATGCACCTTCCCCGGTTTGGAAAGAGATCCAGGTTCGAATCCGAATATTTTTCGATAAAATTGATTTTGTACGTATATCTTTCTAATTATTATATTTAATTAATATTTAAAATATCACAAAGCATCTATTCTGAATAATTACAACTTCACAATAAGAATGTGTTCTCCTAATAATTAAAAATTATGCATACATGAAATTGCTGACGTAATAACACGTATGGCACGTAGCCCAATCATGCTGACAACAGACATTGTCCAAAAGTACTGTTGCCACGAAATTTCGTCAATTGTATAGTTTTATATTTGACAGATGTCAACAGTCCAGATTTAAACCCAGTAGATGACGCAATATGGGGGGTGTTTTGATGATTTCTGATTAGCTAAATATTGTGCAAAAAAAATTACATTAAGAATTATAATTAATTATATTATGTTTTGAAATAACTCTTGTGTTACGAGATGTTCGCACTTTTTTGGGCCACTCTGTATATTTTCTTATGTTGACCAGTATGTTATTAGCAATATTTGAATATATCCAACATTGCACAATTACTGGATTTTCACCTACAGAGATTTCATAGAAACAAAGATAACAGTGCCTTTGTAGGTGAAAATCCAGTAATTTTGTGTTCTTGGACATATTCTAATATTGTTGGTATTATATTTACTTATGTAAGCGCTACTGAGGCAGCCCATCTGCTCTGTGGTGTCACGCGTGGACTATTGTAACAGCATCTATGCTGGCCTGCCAATGTTTCAGCTGGATAGACTACAGTCTATTCTAATATATGGAGTTTCCAAATTCTCTCATATAACATCCCTTTTACATCAGCTACGTTGGCTCCGATTCCCTGAGAGAGTTGGACTTAAATTGTGCCGGTTGATGTACAAGACGACGCACAACTTTGTATCCCGGACAATTTGAATGGTAGTCAAGTCAGCCGAGGGAAGGGTTGCAGAACCGGACGGGCATCAGCGGTGGCAGGCCCAAAATCGTGAAACTCCGTCACAAGGAACAATGAATGCATCAGAGACTTTATTTAAGAAGATACTAAAAAACGCACATTTTCAAAAAATCACTTCCACGAGTTCAAATAACAATTTTTAAAAGTGCCTATTTATAATTATTTGTACGAAATTGATTATTATTAAATCGACGCACATGCATTTGCGATCATCCTGTAGTGCTACGTTTAACGCCCCGACAATGATATGCGGTGAAACCGGTCAGGGCGATTAGCACCCCCGGGGGAAACGACCCCAACGTAGGCGAGGGGGTTGAGGTAGTTTAGCCAAATTAGGTTCGCTAGTATAAATATGAATTTGTTTAGAAAATATCTTAAGTGATGTGGAATTACAGCCTCCATGATTATATTTCAAAATAAATCGTTAATTATGTCAAAATCTTAATTTTGGTGGCGTTGACACGTTTTGAGAATGCCAGAGGAACAGCTATCAAGATGTACCATTTTAGGTCATGCCTAGGGATGCTGTGCCGGGAATTCCATGGTAACTATTCATTTTAAACTAGTTACGTGGGTTAACCAGAGATCAACATTGAAATAACTGGCGTTTTTCAAATCTTCAAGTCAGCTAACGTCTTCGTCAACGTTAGATACTGATGCAGACTGCAGATGTGACGTAACTAAAAGGAGTAGCAGAAGTGACGTTAAGAGATCAAATCAGGAACGATATCGTCTGAGAAGATCTTGGGATGAACCCGATGCTGCTACTTTGAATAGAAAAATCTCCGCTATGTCAGTTTGGACATATCCTCATCCACGGGAAGTGAAAGACTACCTAAATACTCATGGATCAAATGGAGTGACTCTGCGAAGAAAGATGGAATTAGCAGTCGACACAGCACAGGACAGAGAGCGGTGGAAGAGTGCTGTGCAGGCCCTACGACCTGATTAAGATAAAGAAGATGTAGAAGAAGAAGGATTGTCAAAAAAATCATGTAAATTTGTAGTGAGATAGAATAAGAAATAAAATAATGATCATTCCTGACTCCTGGAGATATCTTAACTATCCTGCCACCTCATTTTGGATCTACTCATTCTTAGCCTTCATTCATGTTCATTATTGAGTAGCCCTTTCAAGGGTTGTCCATCATACAAACTAATTTAAAGAATATTGTAACTTTGAATCCAAAACAATGAAACGTCACCTAAAATCATCATAGATACGTACAAATATATTTTCTAACTAGTTAGCACAAGTCATTAAACATTAAAGTTAATAAAATGCGTTAAAGTGCAATTAATCATAACTAAATCACTCAACTGACGAACGACAACGACATTTGACGTACGCGACGAGCGTGAAGTGAGACGCGACACGGCGTATCTCCGAAACACGGTGTGTATACGAGAATCTGAGGATTGTCTTCAAAGAATCTCTATATCGCACAGGATTGAGAGGTCGTCGTTGTGATGCCAATTAATTGATGTGTTCGGCAAACAATTGTCAACAAGCCTGTTGTATTGTTTGTATCTGAAATAAAATCAAGTACACTTCGAGCGGGAGGGTACGGACTCTCGATTCTCTCGCCACAGTGTCCCTAGAAAGAACATATTTAATTTTTTCTGACCTCATCATCATCATCATCGCCAGTTGAGAGAAGAGGAGATCGGCGAACCGCCCTTGTTTTCTTGTGGCTGTACGCAACAATCTCATAATAACAAAATTGGTAGTATTATACATAGTGGAAAATCTCACAAGACAATACTCAGTAGATGTGGATACTCACTGAAACAATACTAATGAGGTATGAAGCAATTGAGATGAGGATCTATAGACATCTACTAAAAATAAGCTTACTAGATATACAGGGTCACCCTTAGCACAAACGGTAAATATCAGAAAACACAGGCAGCTAGAAGTGTTCTTGACCACCCCTGGGGAATGTTCTCCCGAGCGGCCTTCACATGGGTGGCTGGCTAATGGTTTACCCCAACACCACCCTGTTTGCCTGCAATTTATTATGGAAAAGTGGCTGCACTTTAATCCAATATAACCATCCCCCCATCCCCTATCGACGGCGGCCGGGCGCGGGTAAACATCGGAAGGCTGTCGCGCAGTGCGCCCGATCGAAAGTCTATTCAACACTGCGCGATTCTTCGAAGGGGAAGAACAGACTACGAAGTGTCGAATTATTTTTACAATATCGCACATGATTGAGATGTCGCCGAAGTGACGCCAGTAAAGATAAAAAACATATAAATGGTGAATCAAATCACGCATTGCTAGCACCTGTTTGATTGATGAAATTGTGGTAAAAAATATGAATAATTGTATTGTTTGTAACGAAATAAAAGGAAGAATTCTACGGGCGGGAATATATTCTGGATTCTCTCGCTACAGTGTGTCTATAGTGAAAAAGAGACGCTTCAGATACACTTCAATATGATGACGTAAGATGCCAATATACAATCAGTAAAAAAATATTTAATTCAGTACGATTTATGAAATTTGAAAAAAAAAATCAAGTTAGGTTCGTACAATACCTAAGTGTTAGCAAATTGCCGACCAGCATGCGCATGAAGTTGTTACAAATGATTCGCAATTTTTCTAAATAACCCACGGCTAGACAAAAATCGTGGGTTTACGTCATAGACAAGGTTTCAAGGCAGACTGTTATTATTATTGAGTCTACCAAGATTTTTTTTAATGCATTTTGTTGCGTGATCAATGGTATCTTTTCCGTTTTTTCAGTAATTTTGAAAATACAATAATCATTTCATTTGGCAAAAATGAAATGCCTTCTGAATTGACATGAAAATGAAAGTTCTACAATAGAACTCGAAATTCAAAAATATAAATACCTGTGGGATCGGAGAGCCAATGGCAGCTCATGTCTAGTCCGCGCGTTAGTCATATCCGGGAGGGAAAAAATAACAATTATTTTTCATTTCAAACCTATCATATTCATTTAAAAAAAAAATTATATATACACAAAAAAAAAAAAGTTTTTTTTTAATAATACCACAGGGTTCTCCATAAAAACGGGTTTGGACAATTTAGAAGCCTTCGAAATAAAAAAGGCAGCAAATAATGGTACGCCAATTCTTAATAATTAAATTAATTTTTCCATTAGCCCCATATTATGTGTGTTTCCTTTAAAATCAATTTAATATCCATCAACACTGTATTTTCCCATTTCTTAATGTTCCGTCTATCTGTATATGTATTCTGTCTCTCTCTTTCACGTGTAATTTTATATTCTATCTCCCTCAATATGTATATATGAGTGCAGTCTTTTTGTATTTACGATCAGTTTTAAATACGTCCTGATGAAGCTCGAGATAAGCGAAACCGGTTGACGTATAATAAATTTCGTGGTTTCATACAAAGTTATTGTCATACTGCAAAAAATCCCTTTCGCTCGCTCGTTCGGTAAATGTAATATTTTGTCATTCGCACACAACCCGCAGATCATTGGTTACAGACGACCAAATATATAGACGTGAACTAATGGAAATTCTCTGTTTCAATATGTTCATTTTGATGCCACTTACACAATCAAATAGCTCCTGGAATTTTTTTAAATATATGACTCGATTGGAACGAAAAATAATATGCATTAATGTAAAAAATACGTCTTCTTTTTACTGTCGCGTAAATGTGTCAAACTATTTCCACAAATAGTGTGTGTAAAATGCCCCTCGTCCCGCAACTAATGCTCCAAACACATCTCCTATATGTACACTTTATTTCACGTCTATTCATTTGCTGGTGTGTGATAAGCAGTATTAAAAATGAAGTGATTAGCTAACCCTAGCGATACCGTGTAGTAAGCTTCTTTTTGTGAACCATATTATACAATATTATCACGCAATGACCTACGAATATCTCATATATTACCGTTGAAACGCTCCATCGTGCGATGTTGTACGTTTGTACATTTATACTACCGACACACCTTCGAGAACCGGCCACGGTATAGATTCTGGGGGCGCGGGTTTATCCCTGAAACGTGATGAAACTATCAAACTGATACTCGGGGAGGCCTTTATTCAACAGTGAATAGAAACCGATAATAATAATAGCATAATAATTCATGGTTTTCAGCTTCACTCAACCGGCGATGATGATAATGATTATGAGATGGAACGAAATGAAACACAAAAGATGTTCAATATCGGTACACTACGGCGACACGACACAATCGAGAATGGCTTCCCGCCTGCAGAATACCCTGTTTTTATTCAGATACATAACAATACATACAGACATATTTGCAAGTATCTACTCAGCATACTCAGTCTTTGTTTTTATGTTCCTCTCGGTGTATCCTACGTATTTAACGGCGCCACACCTTTAAATTACTGACACGTGTCTTATCATATCAATTATATGGCATCTCTGCTGCGACCTCGCAATCCTGTGCGATACACAACCTATTCCAAAAAATGTTAATTCCTGAGATGTGACAGTAAAAAGAGCACACATTCACTCTCTGTACGCGATTAGACTCTGAAAGTTTGTGTGGAATTCGTTGACCAAATTTGATGACTTTTCCGATGGCACGTAGGTGTTGGTGAATGATTGAATGACCAAATTCAAGCTTCTCTGTTAGTTCCTCAAGAGTTAGTCGAGCTCTACAGATCTTCCAGAACGAGGCTCGTCTTCTAGGCTGTAGTTTCCGGGTCGGAATTTCTGAAACCACCTTACATTGATTGTCCAATCTCCATATACTGTATTAATATTCCTCCCACTATCCATTGCGTTGTTGCCTTTATTGAACTCATAAAACAAAATATGCTCTGTTGCCACAAGTTAAGTACCTACTCCCTGTGCATTTTGTTCTTTCAATATAAACCCGGTCTGGCCAACTAATTACTTAGGAATTTCGCCGACGGGAGGAAAGATTGTCTTCCGACACCGAACCATCAAGATCTGTGTTCTTTTTTTAACGTCCGAAAGAAGCGCCGCGCGTAACGCTAAGACCACGAAGAGGCGGTGTTCTAAACAGTTACAAAAGTGCAGTGATATCTCGGTTCTTCACTAAAAAAGTGCGAGTCAACTGGAGGTGAATACGACGTTCAATCCATGTGCCAATATTCCTCTCTTGAATCATTATTGTAATTGATACAGTCCACGGGATCTTATCATTAACTTCCACTATAGCCTTGAAAAGGTGACTGATAAAATCGAACTGCACTTTTTAAAACTTGTACTAAGAATATGTTAAATATTAAACCTGACACGGGTAGTTTATCCCACTCTCCTCCGACATTTATGGGATGCCAGTCGGAAAAATTCATACGATTTTCCTACTATAAGTTTTTTATTACTCGTAATAAAGACAATGTTTACTCGATTTCAAATTGAATATATATTTCCGTACTGTTATTGAATATATAAAATAGAAAACCTTTAACTAATCTTAACCTAGACATTTTTTAGTATTAAGGTATTTTTTTAGAGGTTTATTTTTCAAATTGGCAACACTTTTCCCAGCGACAGCCATTTTGACAGCTGACAACTGATTTGTGCTCAGTTCGGTTTGCCATTTCGCCATGAATAGACTTACGCTAGAGCGACGCTGTGCAAGTTTATTTCTAAAATCGTGGTTCAGTTCCAGAAACTTACCGAATAACCATGGATCGTTTCGGCACCGCGCATACTCTAATTGATAATACGCATCCGCAGAGATGTCGCACAGAGCGCACCGAAGAAGCTGTTAGGCCAGAACGTTACAGCGAATGGAGAGCGCTGTAGATCCATGATTACTCACTTTTTCGTTCCCCAATTGAATGGCATTAATGTGGTAGAGCTGCGGCTGCAACAAGACGGCGCCACATGCCGCACAATCTATTTATTGAAGGAAACATTCGATGAGCGCGTAATGGACCTGCGAATTGGCCTCCAAGATCGGGTGATTTAACACCTTTGGATTATTTTCTATGAGGATATATCAAGTGGCTAGTTTACGCACATAAACCAGAGATGATTGACGACTTTGAACCCAACATCCGTCGCGAAATTGGACTTCCAGATTTTGTTTTTTTTCGAGCCAGCCGCCAAATCATATTTAAACACTAATGGCATACAATGATATTTCTAATGAAGCCAATACCGTGGCCATTACCACGATTTTAATGTGTTTTATTTCATTTTGAAAATTATATACCTCCAAAAAAATATTTTTATTCTTTTAGAATTGAATCTGTCGTATCTACGCTTCGTCTTGTTTTGCTGAACTAACACCACCTATTAGATGGCCATCCAAGATGACATGTACTCTACAGGCGATAGCATGCCTTTACTCATTGTTAACTATGGTTATTGCTAAAGGTTATTTAACGATAACGGTAACAGATGACATCTAAAAATAAATAATAGAGATATTGGATGACGCTTCAGCAAAACGCTTACTGTTTGCGACTCAGCTCTCTGTTGACCGGGCCGGCATCTCTCATTTCTTTTACAACGAATATATATTTCAGTTCCAATGGTCATGTTGAACAATATTAGCCAACGGTGCAAGTGACGTCACGTCCAAAGACTGTCAGAGTTTAAAAAATTGCTGGATGAAAAAGAAGATCTGAAAGAAGAAAGGAGCGGAGGACATACCTGATAGGTCGGGCAGCCGGTGGTAGAACATGCCCGCCCTGGCCAGCCACTGCAGCTGCGCGTGGTGCACGGGGTGCGGGGCGGGGTGCGGGGGCGGGTAGGGCTGCAGCGGCGGCGGGGGCGGAGGCCCGTACGGCAGCAGCAGGGGCCCCCTCGTCAGCAGCCCGGGCCGGGGGATCAGACCTGGGAGGACGAGCGGCCGGTTAGACTCAATATCACATGTCAATTTTTGCCAATTGCGCGCCTCAATTATTATGTTTTGATCAGTATCATTTTTTAATTATTTAATGAATTTCCGATCAGCACGATAATACCTAGTTTTGTTAGCTTCGTCACAAAAAATGTTTGCAATGTTTGTCAGCTGATTGACTCTTAATCATTTTTTTTTTAGCAGGCACCTACAGGCACTTCTCTGGTGGCTACCCTAAGTGTATGGAAGCCCAACCCCATCTGTATGGAAGAAAAATTGTCTAATGATGACCTCAGAACCGCAAGGTCCGTAATATTAGACTACGCAGCAAATGAATGTTCAACGTGATCTTCAAAAACGCCGTGCCTTTCCGTTCATCAATCACAATCACCACTATTAGCCATACAGCCTCTGGTCAACGACGGACGCTTCTGGTAGATCATCATCAGAGCCGGTAAGCCATAACAAATTGGCGCAAGAGATGTAGAGTTTTACAAGGGTTAAAATACAATATTAAGTTAGTACATGTACATTTTATGGTAGTGAGATGGTATTGTCACGTGCTACTACCATATGTTGATGACGATTTAAAGATTTAATAAGAGATAGAAAAGAGACCAGGGAAATGTATCGGACAGAAAAACTAGATTTTTACCTTTTGTGGGATACCACGTGTCTGAACAAAGGGGGTTAGGGAAATACGGGATGCTGGATGAATGGATGAAATTTAGAAGAGGGACAGGAATAAGCAACAGGGTGGGCTGAAGAGCCATCCAGAACCAGAAAACATGACTCACCTATGAAATGCTCTATACACTTCGCTGATAGCAACAAGCACCGTGCACAACAGCAAGATGTACAGATTTCGGCACGCACAGCGAGAAACCGAAACGCACATGAGCAATATCAGCCCCCACACAGTAGGACGATAATTAACACAATTTTCACAGCCTACCGTACTGGTGATTACTCAAATTTCAAAGTTTCAACTCTCAACTGATCCGAAACCATAGAGAACACACCACAGAAAAGGGTCGTATTCTGGTATAGAAGGAGGGGGTATTGGGTAGATAATGGACAGGAACCATTCTATATGACGATTGTTTCGATAATTATGAAGATCGAACACCATGCTTTTAACGCCAGCTTCTCACTTCTGTACTGACCTTTATGCGAATTTCGAGAGTAAATTTCATCCGTATTTGTATATCTCTGACACGGTTGAGATTAGGCACGTATTCCTTGAACATTTTCAACTCATATTTTTAGTAAAATATTGTGCATTAAGTGTGTAATACAAACACGGATCCGTATGTAACTAAGTTCGCCACTAAGCGGAGCTCCTAAGGGCGGGTTGTGGTAATTGGGTGGGAGGCTTTAGGGAGACACGATGGTGATCGTGCCTTATGCCTGCATCACACCACAGCCTCCATGTTTCCTTAAGGGTAGGCAGAGATGTGTTTATTACTTAAGACACGTTTGTCATAACTTGCAGTTGAAATAATATTTAAGACTTCGTGATTAGCACCAAAAAAAAAATATTTCTAAAGCTAATGATTATTATCCAGCCAGCCAGGTCAGGCTTGTACAGTCTCTGGTGCATTAGTAATGGGACTAATAAATTTCTTAATAGATGGGTATGGGTGACTCGTTGAAGCTCCTTGGGTGGGTAATGGGTGGGACTCTACCTACGTGCCTACCTCTCACTCTCCATACCCCGTGTTATGCAATTCCGTGTAAGTGTGACTCAATCTATTTTTTGTTTCGTCCACTGTCCCATTTATGGGAGTGTTTTTTGATCAATGTATCCCTGAGTGTCTGCCTTGAACTACTGCACCTTAATTTTCCATCTGTATGTAAAACTATGTTCTATCGATAATTGCTAATAACCACATTGAATTTCTTCTCCTTTTTCGTTTTGCTTATACTTAAATATGTCATTGAATTACGGTCGCGTATTTTTATTAGCTTTGATGAGTGGAACCGACAAGGGAGCCCTAGCTTCTAAACCGGTCCCCGGAAAGGGTGACTCCAGCTGCCCTTTAATAGTCCCTGGTGCATTATATATGGTGTTGAATTATGGACCCTGGAGGCAAGGGATCGATGCTTTTGGTGTTGTGCTGGAAACGGCAAAAGACACAAATATCTCTATTCTATCAAGGTCAAACTCTTAACCTGAGACGAATTCTTATTTTTTTTTGGCATTTTTGCAGAAGACAAGATAACTTGGAAGAAACTTATTGTGGTGAGTCACGTCGAAGGACGAAGAGGTAGATGAAGATCCACCACCAACAGGCGCCGGTGACAGTCCCGAGAGGAATCGTTCCATGTCCGCCGACGGCTGCGTGAACGACAAAGGCATTGTTGCGTAAAAGCATAGATGCCGGAAGAAACAGGATATTCGGAAGGAGGTTTGCACTCACCACAATCCAGTTCTTCAGACACCTCCAAGGTGGACTGTAAATTTATCACTTTCTTCGTTCAGGGGTCCTAGTCCTTTAGAATGTACTGTATAGACGCGACGTCTCAATTTAATACTATTCTTCGATTCACGCTTTACCACACCGTTTCAAGGTCGCCGTTTGACTGGTGCGGCGGCGTGCCGGGTGTGGAGAGGGAGGGGAGAGGAAGGCACAGTACATTATTTTCGTTCAAGAATAATCAACAAATAAATGTCCCAAACAGGCATAGTATACCTATTAACTAGTGATTTTCCCGTCACTGGTTGACTAAAGAAAAACTCCTTCAATATAGCTCTCCATTCGCTGTAGGCTGCAGTAGAAATCAAAGTAAAATGCCTTCCATCATAAACAAATGTAATCGCTCAAGGGCTTTCGACAACATGAGTTATTTCAAAACGTAATATAATTAATTATAATTCTTAATGTACAATATTTAGCTAATCAGAAATCATCAAAACACCCCCCATATTGCATCATCTAGTGGGTTTAAATCTGCCTGTTCGGTGGTCACATGCCCGGTGAGATGAAATTAACATTCTCACGGCGGAGAAAGTTGATTGTATTTCTGGCCGTGTGAGATGGAGCTCCGTCCCGCTGTAATGTCTAGCTATACTCCAGGCTTTGTTTGGAAACTATTTGATCACTTTCCCTAGCACCCCGACGTTTTTCAATTCGCAAATTTTTGATCAGAATACGGTCTCTTCTGCGGCGATTTTTGTCATTCTGGGCGACAATTTGAAAAAACCAAATATAAACAAAGGGAAAATTAATAATCGTGAAACGTAAATAGGTTAGTAAATAAATTAGTAAACTATTTAAGCTATTGTTGATATAGTGTTAGAATGCGAAATTACCCAAAACAATATTTTGTTCAAGGATACAAAAGCACTTAGTCGAAGTAAGGGACGGACGGTAATAAAAATTCGGTATTGTTAGACGCAGATATACCGACGCGGCGTGGGTACAGCAATAAAGAAACGCGGCGAACGTGACTAAAGTCACGTAGGCAAATGCACGTTAAAGGATGCATCACCATAGGCGAGCAGTCTTCTCATATTCTCCGCCGGGAGAACTGGCTCCACAAAAGACGAGATTTTATTTTCAATTAGAAAATGAAATCTTATTGTAATTCCGGGGAAAATTTAAGCTGTGCGCCTTGAGTTTAAGCTCAGACTGTGATGCACTCTGCGTTGATGTGAAAGTATCAAAAAGGGTCCCGCTGGATCTATAAAAAGTTGATAAATATAATCAGACTGTCGCTATAGCATAAGAATATCGCGTCCAAAGTCCCGGTTTGCCTGAACAATTGGGCATCGTCCTGTCATTAACTACAAGCCTGAACTCCGTCACCCTACGCTGGCACCATAAGGAGCTGACCACACTTCGCGTCCAGGGTCCAGGACCATTCTAAGAGGTAATCCCTTTCGTGAGGGACCTGAATAATCTACATCAGACAAGCGTCAACATAGGCAATTTGTACAAAACTTTATGCTGGCATGATGAACACAAATATTTAATGTTAATTATTTTTGAATAGCCTTATTTATAAGTATTAAAGTAAATTGCTCATTTTCCACTTTTAACACGTGCAAGTATCTTAAAATATAGATTATAAATTTTTCTTATATAAAAATATTCTTTCATTTCATAACCATTTGACTTGTCAATATTTAAAAAAAAAAGACCCAGTCAGGCTAGATGCCTCCCCCCCGAACGCGAAGCAAAAGCAGAAAAAAAAAATTTCTAGTTCTAGTATTTTGCATTCTAGCATTGATATATTTTTATGTGGCGTTCATATCGTGCTCGATAGAATGTAATACATAATTACTGGTACTTAAAATTTATATCAAATATATGGAAGATACTACAACAACTAAAAATGACCTAATTGTTACATATGTTATATATGCTACATGCTATATACCTACACAAAATAATTTTCAAATAAATGTGATACAATTTCATGCCCTCCTTTCTTCTCAGTGAACTGTACATGCACGCGCGTGTCACGTGCCTCGACACTCGGATCTGTCACAATAATATTGGATGAGGAACCATCATATACGAAACATATTTATAGATGGATAAAAAAATGTTTTAATATAGAAAAATTGACATATAATAATATTTATTTATTTATTCTTAATCTAATCCTACGCATGAATCTCAGGTGTCCAGTGCGATGAAGATCTTCAATGAAATGCCAGATTATATAAGGAAGGAGGAGAAATAAAATATATAAATTCAAAAGCAAATATTTCCAAGATATGTTCGAAAATTTGTCGACTATTTACAAAGCTCATTTATCCTTTCTTAATGTTACTCGCTATACATTTTTTCCTTATTTCTTCATTCTTTAATCTGTCATAAATAGATCATCTCACACACACACAAATGATCTCATTGAATGACTGCATTCAGTCTGCTTTCGTTCCTCTTCTGCCAGCTCCAGGGCTCACTCATTGTGTAACGCTAGTTTTATTAGCTATAGTTTTACAACGCTGACGTAATGTAATTGGATAACGCACTACCGCGGATAGTAAGAGATCCCGGTTCAAATCCAGGTGGCAGCTAAAATATTTTTTCGTTATTTGTGTTTATCTTTATGTATGTGTATATCTTTCTAATTTGATTTAAGTATCACAGAATTATGTTCAGAAAAAAATTACAACTTCACAAATAATAATGTGTTCTCTTCAAAATAGATCCAAAAATTACTTTTGGCCAAAGATTGTTCACTTTTCAAGCTGTCATAATACAGGGTGACCCAAAAAAAGTGAAAACATTTCGTAAAATGTGATACAGTTACATTAAAATTAGTTTAACTATATCAACAATAGGTTAAATAGTTTACTAATTTACTTACTTACCTATTTACGTTTTATTTCGACATTTTTGATTATTAATTTTCCCATTGTTTATATTTGGGTTTTTTTTCGAAATTGTCGCCCAGAAAGGCAAAAATCACCGCAGAAGACCGTATTCTGATCAAAAATGTGCGAATTGAAAAACGTCGGGGTGCTCGGGAAATGATCAAAGAGTTTCAAAACAATGCCTGGAGTATAGCTAGACATTATAGCAGAACGGAGCTCCATCTCACACGGCCAGAAATACAATCAACTTTCTTTGTTGTGAGAATGTTAATTTCATCTCACCGGGCGTGTGGCCACCGAACATCACAGATTTAAACCCACTAGATGATGCAATATGGGGGGTGTTTTGATGATTTCTGATTAGCTAAATATTGTACATTAAGAATTATAATTAATTATTTTATGTTTTGAAATAACTCGTGTTGTCGGAAGCCCTTGATCATTTGTTTATGATGGAAGGCATTTTACTTTGATTTCTACTGCAGTCTACAGTGGATGGAGAGCGCTGTAGATCCATGATTACTCACTTCTTCGTTCCCCAATTGAATGACATCAATGTGGAAGAGCTGCGGCTGCAACAAGACGGCGCCACATGCAGCACAATCTATTTATTGAAGGAAATATTCGATGAGCGCGTAATGGACTGTGAATTGGTCTCCAAGATCGCGTGATTTAACACCTTTAGATTATTTTTTGTGAGGATATGTGAAGTGGCTAGTCCACGCCGATGAACCAGAGACGATAGACGACTTGGAAGCCAATATTCGTCACGTTATTGCCGATTTACGGCTGCATCATTTGCACGAAACCACGATTTTTATGTGTTTTATATGTCTAAAATAAACCGCCTTTATATGTAAATAATTATAAAATAATAAAGAATAATTTAGTTAGCGATCACCATCTAAATCACAGTCACATGACGTTTCATCAGGCAGTAGTAAAATAAAACTCACCAGATCTTTGGTCGGCGTACTCCTGACTCTCCATCTCGACTCCCGGAGAGATGGGCGGACTGTAAGTCCCGTTGGACCTGTGGTCCTCGGACCCGTCCCCCGGAGACGGGCTCCTGTGCGAGCTGGGACTCCTGGCTCCCGAATTCGCGCTCTCCCTCTCGTACCTGTCGATGGTGTTGGACGCGATCTGCCTCTCGAAGTTGTCCTGCTCGAAGTCGGACCTGTCAAACTCCACGTCCGAGCTGCCCCTGTACCCCTGGCCGATCGGCTCCTTCATCGGCAGGCCGTTCTCCGCGTGGCCGGCCGAGAACGGCTGGCCCAGAAAGTCCTGGCTCTGCTGGAAGTGCGGCGCGCTGTTCAGCTGCTGGTGGTGGTGGATGATGGCCAGGTATTTCTGCTGGGACATTTTCTCCTGCAGCGTCTGCTGCGAGTGCTGCAGGAGCGAGTTAAAGTGGGGGGAGGAAGTGTCGACCGTCGCGCTGTTCTTTGCGAGCAGCGCTTCTATGCAAAACGATTTTTTGGCGCTGTTCAAGACGTTCTGGTGTCTGTTGTTGATGATCGTGTTCTCCTGGATTTCGTGGTGGATCTTCGGGCTGCCCGACGGCGCCGTGTCGCGGTCGCCATTGAAGCAGTTGGCTTGATATTGTTGGATCTTCGCCGTCACGTTTCTATTCATATTTTCACCAAGTTCTGGCCGTTCTTCTAGCGAAGTTTCTCTTTCTTCTTCACAGTCTGCCGCGAGTCTTTTGATCACTTTGATGGTTTCAGTGTTTTGCGCGTAAAAGCTGGAGTTGGTGTTTACAACATTTTTAATTGCTGACTCAGCTGTGGACATTGTCTTACACTCACTAGTTTTCTTTGCAAGATAGTCAATCATTACTTTTTTGAGCGATATACATTGTTAAACATGTCTTGATATCTATCACAAAAAAAAAAAATTAATATATTTGAAATACCAATAAAACGAGCAGATGTTAATGTATTTAAAAAATATTAATTTCATAAAATAGAGACAACTAATGGTTCTTAATTTGAATCAAAACTCGATCATATAAGATGTCGTATATACCCGACGGCGGCAAAATCGAATTTGCTAGTATTTTTAAAGCTAAAAAATTATTAGTTCACGTTTTTACATCATCAATTGTCTAAGCATTTAGCAGTTGGTTTGGTCATGTGGAACGTTTAAAGAAAATATATGTGGCGAGTGTCGAAGGCAGCAGGAATAGAGTGGAAGTACAGGAACAGTGTTTAAAATATATATATATATATATTTTCGCTTTGTTCCACTTTGCGACTGTATAAATACGCCGCTGGATCGCAGAAAGCAGCTGAATGTGGAGGACAAGAATTGTGATCATTAAAATGGGTCTTATTTGACAGCGGATGGATGTAGGCTGAAGAAAATTGAAATTATATATTATTTTATATTGTTAACTTTGTTTTATTAAAACCACTTAATGAATTAAAACACATCTCTACCGGTTTAGAAAAATATCATTTTCTTCTTCAGTAAAATAAATTTAGTACCCAACTCAAATTGTTACTTAATATACTAGAATAATTTTTTAGAATGAGACTTGCGGTTTATTATTTTTGATTAGTTTTACACGCTTTATTTTATTCAGTAGGTAGCAATTGTATGGCTTGAATAGAACGATAGATTAACACAATGACTAGGTAGTGGTAACATATAGATTATTTCATTTATATTTGTTTCTCAGATTTTTTAGTAATGCACATTTTTTTTGCTTGTATGCACTGCACGCCCTTGGATGTATGTAATAAAGTTGGAACAAAAATTTAAAAAAAAAAACCGTTCAATAAGCAACGAGTATGAATATTTACTATTTCCGAGATAAAGTCTTGCAATCTTACAATCTAACAATTTAACTTCTTAGATTGTAAAATTATATAGCTGTCTTTTATGACATTAAAATACCATTAGTGTTCAAACTGAATGGTTACTTAGAATAATTAAAAGCATTCAAAATGTATGGAAATCATCGAAATTCCAATAAATATTGTTGTCCCTTTTCATCTCATGTAAATACAATTGTATAGCTGTCCCCCATCATAGTTATAAATACAAATTGTTGCGTTAAATTGTTAGAATTAAAAAAAAAATGAAGTGTTTTATTTTCACATAGTTGCGTGTCGTGACATACTAGTGTGGCGTTCTATCCACTCTGATTATCCCCGATATGATGGTGAGTTGATAGGTATTCACTTATCGAGTGTACAATAATTTTCCGTCGGACCCTCAACGATGCGGCAGACGTAAAACTCGACGGATTCTGGTGGAACCCGATCCACGATGTGATATTAGATTAGTCTTCGACAAGACTATACTCCCATAGACAGACGAACAGTTCAAGGCACCGCTGATGATGGCAAATTTTGCAGTGTTTTAGACTATTTTTGAAGTACAAAAAGATTGTATAGTCGTAGCAGTCTGCTGAGCAAAAAAAAACGCGTTGGTCAAAAATATGTCATTCTCACTGCTGAAGAGCGCACATAGCTGCCCGCATTTCAATGACCCAGAGAACGAGACAAAGGGTGTAAAAAATATATTTTTTTACCTATTGGATATGGAATATGTACATATTTTTGTGTCGTCTTGTATTTTTTATTTTAATATTAGATAGGCGCGCTGTGTCCTGAAGATGGGACCATCGTGTCTTGAAACATGTCGATTTATCAATATATTTTCTTATTATTTATATTATTATCTAATTCACTCGGGTCTGTGCACAACGCTGTAAGATCTGAATATGATGACCTTTAGGCTGAAAATATATTTTAATATAATGCTATTTATTTATAAAATCCTCAATAAGAAAATATCAGCGGAATTCACACTAAAAATGGATGCAAATCAACATGAGCGCGAGCATCGTACAAGGGGAAGGGACAGACCGAGACTGCCATTCGGGAGGAAGGCCAAATCTCAGATGATGTACAGTGCGATGAAGATCTTCAAAGAAATGCCAGATGACATTATAAAGGAGAAGAAACTACATAGATTCAAAATAAAACTAAACAAATATGCTCAAGACAAGTTAGAGTAAAAACAAATATATATATTTTAAATACTAATTAAATGTATTAATTAGAAAGATATACGTATAAAATCAATTTTATCGAAAAATATATTGTTGTTGCGCTACCGGGATTCGAACATGGATCTAATAAAGTAGATGGCTTACAAATAATGGATGGTTCGAAAATGAACTGTGTGCTGTGGCATAATCAGTTAATGCACGCCTTCCGGATTGGAAGAGATCCAGGTTCGAATCCCGGTAGCAACAACAATATTTTTCAATTAATTTTATATGTATATATTACTAATTAATTTGTATTTAAAATTAAAATATCACTAGTTTAATATAAGATCTTTTAAAATGCAGTCCGTTTGACCTCTCGCGATTTCAATACTCCTTAACGAAGAAGATTACTGTAATAGATAGTCACCGCTTTGATCTGATCATTTGAGATGAATCTTCACCGAAGCAAAGCACTTTAAATATACGCTAAAAATACCGCTAAATGAGCGTAAATAAAAATTAGAATATGGTATACTTGGGACGTGTCACGAGATACCTTGGCGCTTATCTTATCGTGCATTGAAGAACTAATGAACGACGGAGTTCTGATGGAAGAAGAAGCCAGTCTTCCAAATGACCAACATGATATTTTCATTGATTTGAATTATTATTATTATTATTTTGGATAAGTTTTCAAATTTGGGAATGTTTTATAGTAATAATTTAATTTAATTTAATTCTTAACATAGTGCATACACAAGCACTACTTATATATATGCTCTAATATACACAAGATTAAAGTCTTTTCTTTTACTAAAACATATTTAGTCACTTTCATTTTAAATCTATTCAATTTCTTATGTTTTCTGGCATTTCATTAAAAAATTTCTGAGATTTGGCCTTCCTCCCGAATGGCAGTCTCGGTCTATCCCTTCCCCTTGTACGATGCTCGCGCTCATGTTAATTTGCATCAATTTTTCGTGTTAATTCCGCTGATAAATAAATATACCATTGTATTAAAATATATTTAGCTGAGAACGAAATTAAAATAAGGGTGGATGGGTGACTGCAGAAAATAAAAGGGTTTTGAATGCTATCAATATACCCCTTTCCGTATTATCTTCTTAAATATATAGCTGTCCTTTTTTACTAATTACACATGACATTTAAAATACCATTAGTGTTGAAACTGAATGGTCACTTAGAATAATTAGAAGCATTCAAAATGTATGGAAATCATCATAATTCTAATAAATAATGTTGTCCCTTTTCACCTCATGTAAATACAATTGTATAGCTGTCCCCCATTATAGTTATAAATACAAATTGTTGTGTTAAATTGTTAGAATCAAAAAAATGATGTGTTTTATTTTCACATAGTTGCGTCTCATGACAGACTAGTGTGGCGTTATATCCCCAACAGGATGGTAGGTCAGTTAGGTATTCACTAATCGAGTGTACAATAATTTATAATGTAAATTTGTCAGTCGAGACAAGAGCTACGGCATACGATGGAGTCCTAGAACCGACACAGAAGATGACAAAAAATAACGAAGAATTATTACGCGTGTGTCGATACCATCAGAAATAGATAATACTGGTTCTGGTCAGAAGCCTCAACAAACGACAAACTTGCGCGAGGAGATGTACGAGTACACGAGTGTGGCGTTCTATCCGCTGAACTTCGAAAAGTCGACGACGAAATAGTGAAAAAATCTGACAACTCTTATATATAATAACTTCACAGAATACCGATTTAAATTGCGATTGTTTGTCGATCACCGCCGCCCGCGCGATTTGACAGACGTCAAAGTTGACAGCTTGTCGACGAGCCGCCCGAGCCGATCGTCCTCGCCGACCGGTGGCTGGAGAGGAACTGGAGCCCGCCCGAGAGCGGCGCCCGAGGGTGGCTACACCCCCGCCCGCCCCTCGGCCGCGCGGGGGTGTGCGCGCGTGCTGTTGGCGGCCCGCGCCGCGTGCGTGCGACAGATGCACCGATAACAGGTATCACATCGAAATTAACATTTATCTCTAATATATCATACATATGCAGTAGGTCATGCTGTTACCGATGATATTATACAATTTAGGAGAACACATTCTTATTGTGAAGTTGTAATTATTCAGAACAGACGCTCTGTGATATTTTAAATATGAATTAATAAATAATGTCGCTGTAGTTTAGTTGGATAAAGCACCTTCCCCGGTTAGGAAAGAGATCCAGGTTCGAATCCCGGTAGCGCGACAACACTATTTTTCGATAAAATTGATTTTATATGTGTATCTTTATAATTAATATATTTAATTCATATTTATTATATTATACAATGCATATTGCATTAATCCGTGAACGTTATGAAAATGACACGTTCAGTACGTTTGGTAAGTGTGCTAACCCATTGATCGCGTTCATAAATATGCATGACGTCTTTCATACGCGGCGCAATCAGATGGCATTATAATTTAATTATGTAACAAATTAATGATTTTAAATATGAATTAAATATATTAATTATAAAGATATACATATAAAATCAATTTTATCGAAAAATATTGCTGTCGCGCCACCGGGATTCGAACCTGGATCTCT
Source organism: Eubasilissa splendida (assembly GCA_031772225.1). NCBI lineage: Eukaryota > Metazoa > Arthropoda > Insecta > Trichoptera > Phryganeidae > Eubasilissa > Eubasilissa splendida. Next base: position 3,656,215 of record CM062871.1, read on the forward strand.
TTCCTAACCGGGGAAGGTGCTTTATCCAACTAAGCCACAGCGACATTATTTTTAGCGACAATTTTCGACCCTATATGTTACATTTTTGATATTAATACATTTAATCGTTTCATTATTTGACACAGAGCGTCTGTTCTGAATAATTACAACTTGACAATAAGAATGTGTTCTCCTAAAAAAAAAAAATTAATGATTTGTTGATAAATACAAAATAATGTAAATAAAATTGTCCATGAGAGAATTTTTTTTCCAATTCCTCAGAGTCTACGGTACTCTGAGTACTCTACGTGCGGCCAGACCGCCAAATCTACTGCTACAAGTGCATCAGCGCCGATCGCTTTGACACTTTTACTAACTACCTCATTGTGATGTACATCATAAGTGTTTTATATTGATACATGAATTGGAAGGGTAAAAAAATTCTGATAAATAACCCTCTAATCCATGAGAGAACACAACGGTGCCCTACACCATCACTAGTGCCATTTGTGGTGCTATTCACACGTGCCAGAGTGAAGTGGTGATCTGATCTCTGACACTGATGCACACACCATTTATATGTTTTTAAATGCTGACATTAATTTGAACTCTACAATTTGAAACGCATTCCATTCTACACGCACAAATAAAGTTTGAGGATTTGAATAGCTGTGGATGACACGAGGACTTCTATTATTTCGTGCCTTGACCTTGACCTTGACAAATAAGATTCCGAATAATTGTGGTACGATTTTCACCGCTCGTCAGCGCGTATGCACGCGCTAGCGGCGGGCGAATCACGGCGACTCATATTTGAGTCGCCCGAGGTGTGGGCATGTAGGGCGCGACTAATATACGAGTCACCCGCGGGGAATGGGTTACGAAACGGCATAAGTAAGTACTGAATGGAATTTTCAATTCTGCAAGTAGCAATTGTATGGCTTGAGTAGAACGATAGGGAAACAATAAATGAAGAATAACCCAGTAGTCGACTATAGCGCTTCGGCGGCGGATAGTGGCGTGTTTTAGAACTAAACAATTAACACGGCCAGTACATGTCCGTTTATAACTATATTATGTTTATGTTTTGTATTTTGTAGTCAACGGGGACAATGGGGGCCTAATCTTGCTTTGGCATCTGTGCGGTATCGCCCTGTCAATATGCGCGGCGCTATCGAACAGCATGAAAAAATGCCAAGAAGGAGCCTTGAGCTTATTGCATCGGTCCTGGGTAAGCGGCGAATGTGAAGAACCAATGTGGAAACTTTTGCTTATAAATCGGTCATGGGTGGGTCTGTTTATAACATATAGATTATTTAACATACATTTGTTTCCTAGAATTTTTAGTAATGCACAGCTTTTTTGCTTGTATGTAGTGCACGCCCCTGATCGTACAATTACAAAGTGGACTTTCTGACAACAATTATTCAATTATCATTGGTTTGATCAATTTGTTTGGGTGAGTGCACCAATACTAGCTCTACTATTAAACAATATTAGTAATAACCAAATTTTAATTTTCTTTTTCATGTTACCTGTAGTAGTGGAGTAGCTTGATGGTCTAGTGGTTAAGAAGCCGGCCTGGTAATCTAGTGGTCGGAGGTTCGCGCCTCGTTCCAGGAGGCCACCAAATTAGTCCTATTTTCATAGTACAAGCGTTTAGCTTGGTTTAAAAATAGTAAGAATATTGATGTAACATGTATTCCGTGTAAGCATCTCTATTTTATTTAAAAAAAAAAATTCAATTGAATTATTGTTTAACGCCATCTTTCGTACGACGCCTGTCAAAATTTCTGACAGATTTATCGTGTAGAGTAGTTGGCAGTTGGCAGGTATGGAACTATGGAAATATAGATTGGATTCCCTTTTTTGATACGCGATAGATACATATCTGATCTGGCGTCAGTTTTCATTAATACTGAATATACAACTCTGTTCTAACTCCTCAGTGTTGCAAAATTAAGCTTTGAAAGATCTCAATATGGTGTGACCTTCAAACAGACTATATATTTAATGTTTTGGTGTTTATTTGATAAGAAGAATGGATGCAAATCAACATGAGCGCGAGCATCGTACAAGAGGAAGGGATAGACCGAGACTGGCATTCAGGCAGAAAGGCCAAATCTAAGAAATCGATGATGTATAATGCGATTAAGATTGCCAAATTTTTATACTTTTTATATTAGAACATACATTTTTAAATACTAATTTAATGTATTAATTATAAATATATACATATAAAATCAATTTTGTCGAAAAATATTATTTTTGCGCTACCGGGATTCGAACCTCGATCTCTATTTCCAATCCGGGGAAGTACACTCTACCAATTGTGTTATAGCGCCGGTATTTTTCATCGCAAATTTTCGAACCTATATGTTACACTTTTTCAAATTAATACATCTGTCGTTCCATTATTTCCTTAACATATATATATTTTTTTATTTGACATTTATAACATGAATTAGGTATTTTACATTTTTTAAATTACATGATCAGCTCTTGTGCTTGGAGATGGAGTCACACTGTAATAATTATATTTTATATAACACCTTACATATTCTATTCAATATCCTATTTGTGTGCTTCTGATGTGTTCTGTCATATTGTTTATTTTACAATTATGTGTTTTTTTGATGTGTTCGTTTAGTTTCATTCTAAACTGTTTTGTATCATTTATTTCTTTAATTTGTGTAGGGAGGCTATTGAAATTTTTTATCCCCAAGTATATAAAACTTATCTGATAGTGTTTGGTGTTACATTTAGGAATTTTAAAATTATTTTTAAATGTGCTTGTTTCAAATTTGATCAAAGCTGTACCTACTTCGTTTTAATTATTGTTTTGAATATTATTATCGAAAGAGAAATGTCATTTTTTACATTGTAACGAAATACAAATTAAAAAATGTATTAATTAGAAAGATACACATACAAAAATATTATTGTTGCTACCGCGATTCGAACCTGGATCTCTTCCAATCCGGGGGACGTGCATTAACCAATCATGCTTACAGTACACAGTACATTGACGACGAATATTTGAAAGCCATCTACTTTATTTTTACGAAATCTCAAATAGCTTTTTATTAAATTTTGGACACATTGATACAACTTGTATTATTAAGGAGAACACATTCTTATTGTGAAGTTGTAGTTATTCAGAACAGACGCTCTGTGATATAATTAAATATTATTTACGGAAGGGACAGAATTGTCGTAGCGTGTGTTATATGACTGGTCTCTAAATGACAGGGTGAATTCATTTGCAGCAGTGCTGTGTGTTTTAGAAACAAAAAGTCTAAAACTTTTTGACTCTAGAACATTAGGGATGTGGAGCATCCAAAGCATGTATGAAGCGACCTTAATTAACCTTCCAGCAAGGCCATCGTGAACATCCCCTATTTCTGATACCATCAAGGGCCGAGCCGCCTATACCGATCAAATGCTTAAAAAATTTATTTCGCACCGAGTGTCCCTTTCTTACCCCCGTCCGCGGTGGCCGGAGGGGCAGCTCCCCCCCCCCACTTTTGTGTAGATTGGAGCTTCCGCGGAGTTCGCCCCTCCCAGGAGCAACAGTGCGCACCGTAGATACGGCCCCGCACCAGTTTCTCAACATGTAATCAAAAAATATATATAATTTTTTATTAATAATTATGCGCGGCCACGGCCGGTGTTTCCGTAAAATTTATTTTTCAATGTGATAATTAATATTAAATATAAAGAAGTGATCTACCGCGGCACAATCTGATTTAAATGATCCAAATAAACATATTCATAAAATGATAATTTGCCGTTCCCGCGACGTTCGTGCCTCGTCGCTTTAGCAGCGAATATTATTATCAAGCGGTTCGTGTCTTAGTTGAACGTACACATATAATTTTAATGTTATTATAAACTACAACATTTGTTAATGATTTTAATACAAGTATGCATATATATCTACAGGATGGCCCAAAAAAGTGAGAACATCTCGCGTAACACACGAGTTATTTCAAAACATAATATAATTAATTATACATTAAATCATCAAAACACCCCCACATTTAATTTATATTTATTTATTTATTCATATATACATATACAGGATGGTTCCAAAAATAGTGAAAACATTTCGTAAAATGTGATATAATTACGTCAAAATTAGTTCAACTATATCGCGACAATAGCTTAAATTGTTAATAAATAAAATAAAGTATGATGCTTGTAATTCAAGAGACATTACAACAGGACGGACGGAGCTCCATCTCACACGGCCAGAAATACAATCAACTTTCTCCGTCGCGAGAATGTTAATTTCATCTCACCGGGCGTGTGGCCACCGGACAGGCCAGATTTAAACCCACTAGATGATGCAATATGGGGGGTGTTTTGATGATTTCTGATTAGCTCAATATTGTACATTAAGAATTATAACATTTAACACTTCATATATATGGTTTTATACATTGAACATTGCACTTTGTTTACGACTATACCGGAAAAATACTGTCAAATACTAGTGTGGCAGACGGGGTACCCAAATATATGTCTCACTTTGCTGAAATTTTTATCCGATTATAATATAACACACTGTAGTGTGAATCAAATAACTACTCTGTTAAATGTTAACACAGATGTACCCCGCCATTCGTTCGCCTATCTATTTGTCGAACTCGGTATTCGTTCAATTTTTCGAATAAAGTTATATATTTTAAAAAAAAATCTAAAGTTTGTTATTCCGCGGCCCCCGTTTGGTTCTGTGTGTCTTGTATCACATAACAGATTATCTGCCCTCTCCGTCGCGCCCGCGGCGCGGCGCGGCCGGCGAGCGAGCGAGAAGGCGCGGAGGAGGGATATGATACCTTTATGTTCAATATTTGGGGTCGCCTTAAAAGTGATCGAGTGTTGTCCGCGCCCGTCCCTGTCTGGCCCGCGGGGCCGTGCCGCCGCGGCCCTCGGGCGCGAGCGAGACGCGACACAATCTGCGAAGATGTTTGTACTACGGGAGTGTCGGTATCGGGTTTTATTGCCCGGTAGAAGAGTGGTTAGATTTGATGGTGCAGTTTAAGTGTTTTTATAGTGAAATCTCGACTCGCGGAGTTCGCACTCGCGTACTGGGGTGGTCGCCTGCGAGAGGGCAGCAGAATTGACTACCTGTCGCAAGCGGAACTGTAGAATATTCAGTACTAACTTTATCTTCCGCAGGGTAGGGAATGGAAGTAGGGAAACCTCGGCACAGGATGAGATCGGTGAGGGGATAGGGAATCCAGTCGAAAGACCGGTGTTCTCGGGAACCGGGACTCGGAAGGACTGCTCGCCTTACCTTGTGCAGTCGCCGCTGAGATCACACAGTGGCACGCGGATGAGCCGATCTCCGATCCCAATTGAATACGGCGATGGTACGCCAAATACAGTGCCGGCGCACTGGAGCTGAATGGTCCACACCGCGAATGCTGTCGAGATCGAACAAATATCGGTCAAGAGGTCACAATTCACACTGACAAGGCGAGCATGAGGTACGGAAATTTGGACGGGAAAATGTCTCAATAACATGATTCGAAAAGACGCGCCAAAAGGGTGTTTACGAATTCGGAATGGATTTTTTCGCCTGAGCGTTCGAAATCTGTCATTTTGATGGTGAATTTTTTTCGTATTATGTATTAAACAATGACATCATCATTAGACGAACTCTCATCATTAAAATAGCGGGATATTGAATGAAACAAACATTAGATATCTCATAGATACGATTATAATAATCCCAATACTTGAATATGTCCAAGAGCACACAATTACTGGATTTTCACCTACAAAGGCACTGTTATTAAACAAATAATAGATATCTCATAGAGACGAAGCTATTTTTATTATATTTAATGGAAAGATATGAAAGTATGGATAATTACAGGTCTTACGACCTGTCTTCGGCCGGCTTAAGTGATCACTTTATATAAACATAACGTTCACCATTCTCGCCCAATCAATCTCCATATCTATATACGGAAACACTTCGAGTACCACTACACTATCGCCATCTGTGGGCTAATTTTAATATTAATTTCCCTGAAATAGCGTATATGTCATGATCAATGAAAATCTGTTTTTTTTTAAATTATTTAAAGTAATATACTACGCCTGAAAAATCAATATTTTTCCATTTTTTTATATTTTTCTTATTTTGACCAGCATATTATTTTAGTACAGTACAGTACACAAACTCACACTCTAAATTGTGTTCTGTTGTTGAACCCGGGAAACAAAAACTGAATGAATGAGAAAATAAATAAGATACAAAAAATAATTATATATGATGATTAGCAATCTGATGAACGAAGAGAGAAAGATATATGACGCTGGTGTTGATGGCACCAGAAGTAGAAGAAGACTTGACACGACCAGGTAAACAAGGATGGAAGGTTCCTGTTAGAAGCCTCAATAATCGGCGAACTTGTATATGAGACGATGTACGAATGTGGGGATGAGGCGAGAATTATCCTCTCTGCCTACCCCCGCGGGGAAACGGCATGTGTCCCGTCATTCTGAATCAAATTTTTTGATAAGAACATGGCACAATTTCGATACTGGGCCCATTTCACAACCCTGAGTAACATTAAAATTTCACGTATTTTCACCTCACTATCCAAATTTTTGGCACAGATGTTCGATCCACTTTTAAAATAACAACACGCTCTTGTGTGTTTGCATATTTCACTTGCATCGAGTTTATTTTGTCATCTCAACTGTAGTTTAGTTTAGAATTATACTGTTATGTGTTTATATTAGACCGTTATCACTTGAAACATCAGATATGATACGATTTGAGATAATGAATGGTATTTTGACCGATCGGGATTGAGCGCTGTGCGTTGGCTGCAAAATCTAAATGAAGAAACTAAATAATCTGGTTGTTTTCGGATATGTTTAAAATTCCACTTTGACAAATTGTAACACTAATTATATTGTAAAGATATAATGCTATCTGTTACGATAAAATGTTTATCGGCGTTTTAATATATAGATCGATTGACGCGCTCGAGGATATTTTATGTGACTCCGCACCTCTGAATAACATCTTGATTTTGATAACATTTAACCCGCCGTACGATAATTAAATATGTATTAAATTAAATATGTTTTAACTGTATTCTAGTCTCACGCGTGTTGATGCATATTAGTTCTTACTTATACACTATTTTATGCTTGTATATTTTAAATATACATTGTTTCCTGGAGATATATCCATGAGTAACGAAACATGTAGATTGATCAATTAATAAATAGTGGTTTAAACAAAGTATTTTGTATCATTGTTAATATTTAAATTATATTTGTTTCCCAGATTTTTTTTGTAATGGCACGCCCCTGGTAATAATTACATACATAAACGTACTCAACACCAATATATACAAAAAAAGTGTCGCATAAAAGTTTGTTGTAACTTAGTAAAGTAAAATTGCGATAAATTTAGAACATATATTTGTATATTTTTACAATTGATACATTTTTACAGCAATCAACTTTATATTGCGTTGAATTTCAAATAAAAAAATGTAGAGTATCTGTAAAAAAAAAAATTATAATCAAAGTGAAACAATAATTTAACATGTTATATGTATTCTCTGAAATTACAGTAAACGTTCAACAGTGAGAACAATTTTAAAAGGCCTTATTAAATGCCATATTAAAGGCCACATTAGAGGCCATATTAAAGGCCATATTAAATGCCACATTAAAGGCCATATTAAAGGCCATATTAAAGGCCTTATTAAAGACCTTATTAAAGACCTTATTAAAAATATTATTATCCAATCCGGGGAACGTGCATTAAACAGCTATTAACCGGATTGGAAAGAGATCCAGGTTCGAATCCCGGTGGCGACAACGATATGTTTAGATAAAATTGAATTTATATGTATATCTTTCTAGTTAATACATTTATTTAGTGTTTGAAAATGTCTAGTTCGTTTACGCGCAAGTTGAAATAAACCTTTAAGTAAATTACGCTGGGAGACGCAATCGTATTCGGTTGATGTAGTGAAATGGTCAACACATTTTCCCGGATAGGAAGAGGTCCAGGCTGGAATCCAGGGTAGTAACTAAATTAATATTTTCTGTGCATCTATCTAGTTTATTAATTTAAATTGTACTAAAAACACCACAGATGTTCTGATAATGCAACTGCTAAATGTGCCATATAATTGATATAATAAGGTGTAATCATCGTGTAGGTACTTGCAAATATGACTATATGTATTGTTATGAATCTGAATAAAAACAGAGTATTCTGCAGGCGGAAGCCATTCTCGATTTTACCCCCGTAGTGCATCTATATTGAACATCTTTTGTGTTTCATTTCTTTCCACCTCATCATCATCTTCATCATCGCCGGTTGAGAGAAGCTGAGATCGACGAACCACCCCCACCCTTGTCTACATTCTTGTTTCCTATACGGAACAGCAATTTCGCACCAAAAATATATTCTCCTTATAAAAAGTATGTAGTTGTAAAATTGACAATTTTTAAGTTCTTGGTTTCGAAAGGGTTATAATAGCAATGAAACGAACCAATTATAATTAATTCGCAGGGGATCACTGATAAAGATTAAAGAGAGCTCAAAACGTGTAAAGTCCAAAATACATTTAAATCACTTAGCATAGCTATCACCAATTTTAGAGACTCGCCAGCACTTTTGAGATTAGCTGGTTTTAACTAGAACGGCAGAACAGACGCGCTGTACTGTTCTTGCGGGTTAAATCTGCCGGCAGTGTTGCGTGGAGGGTAAGTCTCCTATATATTTTTCTTTTGTGTCGTCTCGTTTCCCCTCTGCTCCCCGGCCTTGTTAATTGTATTATTTTATATTACTAATAAAGCGAGTCAACCGGAGACAATGAGGGCAAATCTTGTTTTGACAGCTGTGCGGTATCGCCCTGTCGAATGAGTAGGACCGAGATAGGAGATTGCATCGGTCCTGGGTAAGCGGTGGGTCCGCCCTCATTACCACAGGTCAGTAAATGAATAGACACGAAAGTATAATGATGGCGATCAGTGTGTTCAAATATATTGCTTCTTGACAGGGGCGGATATATGGTATAGGACCCTTGTATCAAGACGTGAGGCTTCCAAAATGATAATATCACAACATCACGTGAACAACAAGACAGATACAGCTACTCCCGAGCCGACCCGACAAAGACCGAGCGTACACGAAGTCAAAAATACTCGACGGATGCCTATCACTATCAGTTTTGGAGGTTACAGTGATTCTAGCCCTTATTTTTAAAATTCCCTTCTTTTTCATTTTGCTTTCTCTGGTTTTACTTTCTTTTCTCAGTGATTTGTGGGTCCTCATGTTGGACTATAAATCCGCTACCGTCTCTTAAAGCATGCATGCTAGTGTTGAGCTCAAAATCCCGAACCGTGAATCAATCACCTATATCTATCAGTGAATATTGTAATTCATTTTTTTTTATTATTTATATTTGGTTATGAACAGTGATTCGGCACATGCGCATTTGAATGACGTTATAATTCGTGATAAGCGCCATTATGCTATAACGTTTTACGCATTTGACCCGAAACGCTGAGAATTTGACCTGAAAAATAAACTTTCATTTTTTAAAGCGTTTTCATTCTCTTTAATTAGATATTTATATTTTGGTGGGATAAGATCCTGTGGACCGTATCGAGTTTAATATTAGTCAGTGGACGCAACCTGAATTGTAAGTCTGAAGGAACATAAAGACAGATGGATCTGACCTACCTTGCTTTAAAGTCCTGTGTCGAGCGTCGTCTTCACCTCCGATTGACTAGCACGTTTGCATCACTGCACTTCCGAAACTATTGAATACACTTCCTCTTCGCGATCCCAGCGTTACGCACGGCGCGGATGCAGGACGGCAGAAAAAAAACGCGCAAGATCTTGATAGTTCGATGTCTAAGCGCAATCTGTTCCCTCGTCGGCGAAATCGCAAGCAATGAGTTGGCCAGAACGGGATAGGTATACAATTATTGGATGGACATATTTATTAATGCTAAAATATGTTTTAATATATATTTCGTGTATTGTGATATCGAAACTGTGATCACTGTCACAGTTTTCAATCACTCATGTTATCGAATACCAATCACAATCACACCATTGTCATTTAAGAGTAGCATTAACAAAATCCAATTATAATTTTAATCACTTGATCTAAATCTGGAGTAATCAACTTGTTCCTTTCAACTTGCAGATTATGTTGAGTGATAGACGATATACCAAAATTTTCATAATTAAACATTCTATAGATATGGAGATGATAACCCTTCCCAAACCATGCAGTGACACGGATCTACCATCATAATTAAATCTGCAATATTTCGGTAAATACATGCAATATTAAATTCATATTTTAGATAATCCTAAAGAAAATATTAGCGCTCAGGAATGACTAGTGAAAAACCAATTATGATAAGGGAATCGTACAAAAACAATTATTTTTTCCATTTAATCCATTGTAAAATTAATACGTTGGTATGATGATATGAAAGACAGAGATCACACACTATTTTCACAGTGAAAAGGACAACAAACATACAAATATAATTGTCTCTTTCTCACTAATTAAATTAAGAGAGATAAGAAGGAAGGACACAATTGTATATACTTAATGAATGCTACTAAATTAGTATTAATCATTTTTTCAATATTGAATGCTCAATATTTAGAGTAAATTCGTGCCATTAAAGCCATTTAAGCTAATAAAAGCATTTTTTTAAACTATTATTTACGGTAACACGAGTTGACAGCATGGCTGCGTTCGGGTATTTTATATCACAGTATAGTAAAGGTTAAACTCGGTAAAGATCAATTCAGATCTTGGTGTGTTCTCGGGATTGCGGCGTAGCCACCCGTGTCATAAATGTATCGTGTTTTAACTAATGCGTGCTTAAATTTCAAGTAACGTATTAGTGATGGGCTCAAAATCATGAACCGTGATTCAATCACTGATATATTTGAGTCACATTCACTATCAGTGATTGAATATCTGGGAATAACGTGATTCGTGATTGAATTATTTTTTCTGACGCCGCCGTTTAAATCGATTACCACTCGAATCAGCGCCATCTAGTAGATAATGCCGAAACGTTTCGCGCATATTATATTTACATTCATTGTTTATGCAAGAATACGTTTTTTATGTAAATTAGGTTTTAATAATATAAATAAAAACGCTAAAAATTATGCTTTCGTGTATTGTGATATCGTGATTGAACACTGTGCAATCACTGCTATTATCCAATATCGATCACAATCACACCAGTGAGTCGAGAGTAGCATTTTTTTTCATCACTATAACAGATATCTACGCGTCACATGTACAACCAATCACAGTGCGCTTACTGTGATTGGCTGAACATTTTTTTGTTTATTTGTATCTTGGTATGCTTCTGCATCGACCGTTTTTAAATTCAAATTTCGAACGAGGAAATTAGGGCGCCCGGACGCCGATTCCATTTTCAAATTACAAAAAAAAAATTTACGGTCTCGCCGCGACCCTCCAAACACCCTCCCACCCCCAGCTGTCTTTTGATTTACTGCGTCTTCGTCTCTTTGGCGAGATGTTTATTATATTTTGTATTATTTTTATTAATTTAATAAATTTGAAAGCACTAAAAACCAATGTATACTTTCGCGTTTTTTACGAAAATTTTGGTTTTCAAAAATTCATTTATATCAGAAGTCATGCGTTAGATTTGACTTTTTTCTAAACTATTACTTAGATAGGACCTTTACACTAATGTAAAACTAATAAACTGAATGTTATTTGCCATAGTTAAGAAAATACAAGCATTGTAAGGAAGATCGCGACTGTTAAATTTATTTTCCGCGTGCCACAAAATTACCTTAATATAGAAAGTTCTTGCATACATAAAATATATTTTCTTACAATCTTGTAGGCAAGATTAATCTGCATTAAATCATATTAGCAAAATGTTAAAAATTAATAGTTATAAACCATTAAATTTGCAGTACGTATGATGTATTTTTTTAAATGTTTTTAACACATGTTTAACACGTGTCTTTGATACAAAACTTGATTTTAAATAGTAACTGAAGCATGTGAGTAAATGTAATAATTTATTTAAAGGTATCATCGTTGGATAGATTTCAGGAAACAAGGGCTATCATTGGTGATGAAACGTCACATCGGCGGCCTGTCGCTATGTAACTACTTGCAAATATGCAGGAGGGAAGCCATTCTCGATTGTGTCGTGTGTCGCCGTAGTGTACCGATATTGAACATCTTTTGTGTTTCATTTCGGAGATTAAAATACAGGTGGCGGGGGGGTGGGGGGGTATCCACCCTTTTCCGGGATCGGTTTAGAAACTATAATTAATTCAACAATATATTCAAGTGAAAAAAATAAAATAAATTATATGTAGTTTTATTAGCAATTTCATTTAAAATTTGAGACACTCCATCCCCCCCCCGGTCCCTTAAGTGCGTCTTTATTCAATAAAAAATCATATAAAAATTGCATAGTTTTACATATAATTGATTAAAAATTAAGGTGCAGTAGTTCAAGGCAGACACTCAGGGATCCATTCAACAAAAACACTCCCAAAAGAGCGACAGTGGATGAAAAATAAAATAGTTTGAGTATACACGAGGTATAGAGAGTGAGAGGCAGGCCGGCTTAACTACCTACCTAAGAAGCTACATCGTATCACCCATACCCGAAAAATTCTTTATACAAAACAAGATTCGTCTAATTAGTCGTAGTATCAATGTGTCAGATGACTTTTGGAACAGCTGTGAAAAGTTCGCCATATTTAACTATCGATTTTCGTTTTTACTATCGGACTAACGGAGTTGGAAAACACGCGGTGAGGTAGGCACGTAGGTGGAGATATACACCCACGCAGCCCGGCTCAACTGCCTACCTAACGAGCTCCAACGTGGTACCCGTACCCGAATAAACACCTTATATAAAACAAGATAAAATACTGACATGAAAGAGGAGAGGAAAAATAAACTTTTCCCTTCACACAAGAATGTGCACTGTGTGTGTGTGTGTGTGTGTGTGTGTGTGTGTGTGTGTGTGTCTTCACGCCCATCCCAGGACGGGTTTCAAATAGAAATAAAGACACACTTGACATATTTGCGAAACGCGGATCCACTCAAAGATATGCTAATTAAACATTAATTTCTTTAATATGCTTATCGCTTTGCGATGTTTATCTTCGCGTCCATTCACGCCAGATATAATGCAAGGTGTAAAGTCTACTGCGATACACCGGCTGGACTAACACGTGTAACAGAAATGTGACGTCATCGTGCACATTTGTATATTTTAAAAATTAAAAAAAATAATTAAATGCTTAAAAAATTACGTATATATTTATATACGTGTTTGCGTGCAAGCATAGATGCATGAAGAATTCAGAGACAGGAAGGAATAGGCACTCACCGATTCGGATTCTGCTGACATCTCCAAAGATGTGGACTGTATATTTTAACTCACTATTCCGATACAGTATAGACGCGAAGTCTCGAATTAGTAGTACACTCGGTTCAAAGCCGCCAATCGACTGGTCGGCGGTGTTTGTAGATGGTGGGGAAGGGAAGGGGGGAAGGTACAGTGCATTATTTTCGTACCAAACACAATGTTATATTTTTTTAATCTATTTACAGTGGCGTAACTAAGCGGTACTTGCATTTGAGCCAATGATGGATTGGGGGCAAAAAGTTCATTGCTCATTGCATCCATCGCTAGTGATTAACAAAAAAATTACTTTCTTTAATATCACATTATTTTTGTTATCGGTAAGTATGTAAGGGTAAGGGTAAGGGTCAGTATCTAGTTTGCCCTGAAGAACAATATGTAATTATATATTATAAACTGACCGAAATATATGTACCTAATATACTAGTATATCTTTCTAATGAATACATTAAATTAGTATTTAAAATATGACAGAGCGTCTGTTCTGAATAATTACAACTTCACAATAAGAATGTGTTCTCATTAATAACAAATTATAGATATCTGTTTATATTATATTATATGGGAAGTATGGGTATTACAGGGCTTACGACGTGTCTTCGTGTACAATGCAACGTTCATAATTCTACCCACAATCTACCTCCATTTTGATGCAAATCAACATGAGCGCGAGCATCGTACAAGGGGAAGGGATAGACCGAGACTGCCATTCAGGAAGAAGGCCAAATCTTAGATGATGTACAGTGCGATGAAGATTTTTAATTAAATGTCAGAAAACATGAAAAAGGAAGAGAAGTTGAATAGATTTAAAATGAAACTGACTAAATATGTTTTAGTAAAAGAAAAGACTTGAGAATCTTGTTTATATATAAGGAGTGCTTATGTATGCACTATGTTAAGAATTAAATAAATATTTATCAAATTTTTGTAGAAACACTTCGAGTATTTAACTATAACTTCGCTGTCGCCATCTATTGTCTGAAAATCGATATTCATTTCGCTGAAATAGCATAGATGTCACTAATGTGAATCTTATTTTAAAAATATGGAAGCTATATTTTTTATCTGTATATATGACAAATGATACTGAGATACGCCTGAAAAGTCAATATTAAATTTTATATATTTCGTATTTAGACCAGTACATTAATTTAGTTTTAAACAAATATCAGATATCTCATAGAGACAAAGGTATTTTTTATTATATTTTAATGGAAAATATATGAATGTGTGGGGTAATTACAGGACAGGACAGGATCTGTCTTCGGCTGGCTTATTTCACACCCCTCGATCGCCACATTTATCAAATTTTTGAAAGTTGTATACATGTAGTACCACAACACTATCGCCGTCTATGGACCAAATTTGATAATTAATTTTTCCCTTTTTTTGTATACTGCATTATATGTCATCAATATGAGAATCTGATTTTTTGAAATATTATACTAGAATACGCCTGAAAAAACAAATATTTTAATTTTTTTTATATATTTTCTTATTTTGACCAGTATACAGATATTTGTTTAATAACAGCGCCTTTGTAGGTGAAAATCCAGTAATTGTGTGTTCTTGGATATATTCTAATATTGCTTATTGAATACACAAATCAGTAAAACTGTCAGTGCGTGCTTTTATCAACTTTGACAGATTAAAAGTATTTGGAGACATCCTCCTCTTGAGGCAGCCCGTCTTGTGGTGTCACGTGTGGACTATTGGCTGCTAATGTTTCAGCTCGAAAGATCCATTCTAAATGCGGCTGCACGGATAATATATGGAGTTTTCAAATTCTCTCATACAATATCCCTTTTACATCAGCCACATTGGCTCCGATTCCCTGAAAGAGTTGAATTTAAATTGTGCCGGTTGATGTACAAGGCGACACACAACATGGCGCCTGTATATCTTCAAGAACTTTATATCCCGGACAATTTGAATGGTAGACGTCAAACTCTCGGGTCAGCCTCTACTTCAACTGCAGGAAGGGTTGTAGAACCGATTAGCCGTTGCCAGAAGTCTAAATTTAGTGAACGGGCATTCGCAGTGGCAGGCCCAAGAGCTCTTTGCCCTCCGTCACAAGGATCAATGAATGCATCAGAGACGTTATTTAAGAAGAAACTAAAAACGCACATTTTCAAAAAATCATTTCCATAAGTGAAAATAACGATTTTTTAATTTTAAAAAACATAGATAATTGTAGAACTATAAACAGTTAATTATTAATAATTATCCATTATTATTGTTTACATTTAGTTTATTTTTCTTCAACCATACTGCTATATTGTCGTTAAGTCATTGTTTAATTCGTTCAGCGTAGTTGCAAAATTTTCTTACTTTGAAATCTTATTTAGAAAAGGATAGGTCCAAGAATTGAGCCTTGCGGTACTCCTATATCGCGCACACCGCCAACGCTAGCTTCTCCGCTTCGTCTGCCGGCATTTGTATTCTAAAGGACACGTTTCTGAAATCACTTCAGCATTCTCTCTGCTTTCAGATACGAATAAGGTATGTTTGAATTAAGTCAGTGTTGTTCCAAGTCGAGCAGCCCGACCCGCTCGCAGGAATCTGGTGATTGATCGGCCATGGCCGTTCCAGCTGACCACACAAACCTCCCGCGCGGGAATCCGCTCTTGGGCACGTTCCCAAACATGGAGCCCGGCTGATGGGACGCTGGGTAAACACATTACCCGGGCGGTTATTAGGGAGCACGAAACCCTCGAGTGGCCGCGGCGCGCGAGGACCGGCCGGGGACGCACCGGGTGCCTGGGAAACTTGCCGGAGGATCGTCCGCCGGCTGGTCCGAAACCACGAAACATGACAAGTATGAAAGCAATCGCAGCTATCTCAATATTTTGACAGGAACTTGAAGAACAATCCATAATAATATTTATTAACGACATTGTGTTTCCCCATCTATTATCTATGACTTATTGGACGTCTTGGATGTAGCGTCAGTAAAAAAAATTCTCTAAAGTAGCTAAAATGTGTCGTGTTCTTAATATCTCTAGATTAAGATAATATATATTCAATTTGAAATCAAGTGTACATTGTCTTTATTAAGAGTAAAAAAAAAAATATTGACATCTGTCATCGTTTCTTATCTATGCTGTCTACGGTACTTACCATCCGATTCAGTCTGTATTTAAATGCACATTGTACTGATACAATAACATTTTTGTGTTTATTATTGTCTATCCGCGATTCTTATAAGCGGTGTTTTTTTCGAATTGGCAACACTTTTTCCAGCGACAATTTTCAATTTTATTTGCCATTTCACTATGAATAGACTCACGCCAGAACAACAAATTTATTTCGAAAATCGTGATTCAGTTTGCGAGCGCTACGTTCGTTTTACAATTGATAATACGCATCCGCCGAGACGTCGTACAGTGCGCACCGAAGAAGGTGTAGCTGCAGTGAAGCGTTTTATTGAATGAGTCGATTCTCCATCGTGCACAGCAATTGATCTATGATTACTGGCCTTTTTGAGAGCTGTGATAATTTCGCGTAATGGACCCGTGAATTGGCCTCCAAGATCGTGTGATTTAACACCTTTGGTTTATTTTGTGGTGGGGATATGCGAAGTGGCCAGTCTGCGCCGATACACCAGAGATGATAGACGGCCCAAAACTTCCAGATCTTGCTTTATTGGAGCCAGCCGCGAAATCATATTTAAACACTAATGGCATCAAATTATCTTTCCAATTAAACCCAATACCATTTTTATGTGTTTTATTTAATTGTAATGTTATATACTTTTAAAAAAACATCCTTTATTTCATCTAGATGTCACTTTTGTACGTTTCGACAGCTAACTTACAAAGGTGGAATAATTTTTTATTACATTAAAAATATACGTGGAAAGCTCTATCATAACTTTCGGATAAAGTAGCAAAAAATTTACCAAATTCAATTAGACCCGCGTTTTATTCCAATAATAATTCCAAAGACAAAGCACAATTAATAATAACAAATAATAATAATTCCTCAGAATTCGCTAACCATCTTTTAGAAACAGCCCGTATGTATAAAAAAGAAAACGTCTCAAAGTAACGGCGACTTACTGCGCAATGATAGAAACTTTGAACTTTTTATGAATTTTATCAGGACATGGGTGATCCGTTGGGGAACGCTAGGAAGTCCGCCGTCTCTGTATAAACGATATTTATTCATAAATTCTAAAGACAAAGATGATAAATTTAATAATTCTGGTGTCTGTAAACTTAATTGCATGGATTGTGCTGAGTGCAATTTTAATATAAGAGTAGAGGAGCGTTTGAGATGTTTGAACAATTTTCAGAATTTTCTAATCATTTGATAGAAAATGGTCATGGTTTTGATTAAAAAATTGGGATTGTCAATTTTGCATGCAAACGGTGTTGGTCACAAATTAAATAATTAAATAAAATTAAATAAAGCGTGTAAAACTAATCAAAAAAATTTAATCTAAAATATTCGAGTAAATTTGTATTAAATTAATAATTTGAGTTAGATACTAAATTTTTTTTTTTTAAAATAGATTCTGGTAAAGAATCAATAATATATATTTTTAGTTAGTATTGACATGCTGATGAAGAGAATGGTATTTTTGGAAACCGGTAGATGTAGTTAAACTCAATAAGTGTTTAATATAAACCATATTTCAATTAGAATATTTAAATTTTGGCTTGAGCGAGGCTTGAAATCTGTATGTCCAAGTTCTGTCTAAGTCTCCCTTCAGCGAGCGTCTCTATGATACATGTCTCTACAAATTCTGGAATCTTCTATATTTGTCATTCATCCGTTCCTGAGAGCCTGACAAATAAAGAAACAGTTTTTTTCGTAACTAATAACTGAAATTCAATTAATTCATTTCCAGCCCCCAAATATAGTACACAAATTAATAAATTTGATGTCATAACTTGACCTTTATTGTGCTGGGGAGACATGACGGTAGAAGCTAGAGGAAAGTTACTAATATTTAGGAGACAATTTACATATTAGATAACTCTAATTCTGGTGGTGGTGGTTTTGGTTGGCAGATGATTCAGTAGCACTCCATTTAAAAATGTTGTCCGTTTTTTAATACCTTCACGAAGCAGTCAATAGTAGTACCATGACAAATATACAAAATATTAACGGATATGGAAACATTTGTTAAAATGTGACGGATATCGAACCAGACGAATATAGAGATTGATATCTTTTTGTAATTACAATTTTTAATGTTTGATTATTATTTTTTACTATGTAGTCTTTGTTTTTTTTTAATAAATAGTATCAAAAAGTCGCTGAAAGCTAGTATAGAGAATTAACCCAGCCTCACCGAAGCGGGGGATTCGCAATACCCCAAAACAACATTTGTCCGGATAACTCAGTAATCAATGGAGCAATACAACTCATACTTGGTGTAATCTTAAATAGATAGATATAGAATATATGTTTCTATAATTTTTTTGGTGCAAACTAAGTATTTACGACGAAAATGTAAACATTACAATTAATTATTGTATCGAAACGTTTAGGGTGTATACGCATCGGGTGTTATGGTTTGTTTCACTCGTGCAAAGACATTAAAGGCCCACGCATTAATGCGTGTAAGCGAGAAAACAATACTCACTCTTATATAATTAATAGAATCGGCGTTAGCTTTGTAGAGTTTCATCATAATGAAACAATGTTATTACTCTATTTTAGTTTATTAGCACTACCCCACTTATCTGTCAGTACCCAATTACTTGTACGTCTACCACCTAAGCCTTGTCTCCTATATTTATGTGAAGTCAGTTTCGCCTGTTGTTGAGAGTTACTGTTTCTCTCGAAACTCAAATAGTGCTAATTAACTTAAGTAGAGTAATAACATTGTTTCATTTATATTCATTCGATACTCACTCTGTTTCTCAAAATAGAATAATAAGTATGTTCTGAATTCGTAAAACCCAATATTGGCGAGTCTTTCGATTCAGTCTCGACCACTGTTATTGACACATTTCCGTGTCCAAATCCCCCTCCATATATTTCCTAATGCTCGTCTTGTCAGTGTGAATTGTGACCTTGACGTTAGCAGGCTTGACCGATATTTGTTCGATCTCAACATCGCGATAGCATTCGCGGTGTGGACTTTTAGCTCCACTGTATTTTGTGATATTGTATTTTATCACGTATTGTGTATTGTTTGTGTGCCGTGAGTGAACTTTGTAACATCGCCGTATTAAATTGGGATCGGAGATCGGCTCATCCGCGTGCCATTGTGTGATCTCGGCGGCGACTGCGGGGATTACGGAGACGTCATACACAAGGTAAGGGGAGTAGTCCTCCCAAATTCCGGTTCTCGAGATCACTGGTTCTTCGACTAGAACCCTTATCCCCTCACTGACCTCATCCTGTACCACAGTTTCTTATTTCCCTACACTACCCTGCGGTGATTCCGATTTACAACCGGAATTGTCGTATTCCGTTTCATTCATTTGATCCTATCGATCCGGATTTACAGTCCGAATCCAAAGTATATACAATATACAAATATTTATGCATATAATAATTATTACCGAGCACTTAACACAGGTTTCTTTCACTATTCTTGGGGTCTTTTCGTCCCCCTGTTCGGAGTGCTAGTGATTTAGTTGTACTTCGTACAGGGAAGTTTAATCGAGTAACCACTCCCATAACAGTTCCGGGTAAGGGTGGGTCGTTTCTTTTAACC
The DNA here is from genome assembly GCA_031772225.1 of Eubasilissa splendida. Taxonomy (NCBI): domain Eukaryota; kingdom Metazoa; phylum Arthropoda; class Insecta; order Trichoptera; family Phryganeidae; genus Eubasilissa; species Eubasilissa splendida. The sequence goes on from CM062871.1 coordinate 3,676,343, forward strand.
GGTTACTACGATATCGAGTAACTGTGACCGGTTGAAAATCATCGTAACGACAGAGAAATACGACATTGGTTCACAAACCACATTTAATAAATCTATTTAAATCACACTGTTATTCTCAATAGATAATAATCTCCGATCTTCCACCGCCTGTCCTCCTGCAGCGGGTCAGATGCTGCAGTCGACGATCTTTTGCACCATGGGAGTGGCGTCGGTCACCACCTGGGAAGATCTCTCCGCGAAGCACAGAGACATTTCTGCCGGCAGCTTGGGCAAGTCCTTCACGTACTCGGTTGCTTTGAGACCCTGGAAACAACAGCATCATCATCAGCAGGGGCGTGCAGTGCGTACAAGCAAAAAAGCTGTACATTACTAAAAATTATGGGAAACAAGTATAAATTAAATAATTGGATTAACATAAACGGAAACATTATTTTACAATTAGCGCCATCTGTGTGCCAGTAGATACTTTAATTGCTTAGTTCTAAAAACAATCATCGCTGTAGCGTGTATTCGCCGCATCGAGCTATTCACATTGCTCTGTTCTGTCTTTAAGCTAGTGAATTACTCAAGTCATATATATGACTATTTACTGAATTGAAAATTCCTTTCGGTTGATCTGTTTTATATGGAGTCGTTGTCTATGCTGTTTTTTAACAGAATAACATTAGAAAGGCTTACAACTGCGTGCAAATCATTGAAGTGTCTACTTCCTCTTTTACTAATTCGCGAATTTTACTATTTTAATGTTTTTAACGTGTTGATTTCATGGCCGTTCTTTGCGTTCGATGTGCATTTGGTGCAAGATTATTATTTCGTGAAGGATTTTCAAACAATAAAAGAATCATGTTCGGTCATAAAAAGTGTTCTTAAAAACGTCCATACATTTTTATATGGGTAAGAAGGTATTATTTTACGTTAAAACTTCAACTTTAAAAACACTATTAATAATATAATACTCTAAAATTACAAATATATACATGGTGCGGTCGAATAAATGACGGATTCATTTTGTTTAAAGACGTTGGTTAAATGAAAGTTCATAATCCTATGTACAATATATATTGTAGTATAATAGCATTGATAACAGCATAACCTAAGTTTATACCTACTGCACGCCACTGATCATCAGTCAACACTAATTGTGGCATCTTTGGTTTGACGTATAACAAGCGCACTCGCGACAGGATTGGTATGTCTGTGTGCGAGTGAGAAAGGGATAAGTAGGGGGTACGTCCGTCAGCGAGACCTCTCTACTCCGAGTCGCGATCAGGATTAGATCATAATTATAAATAGTAATCTGTAATAAGTAAATATAATATTGCACGTGTCTAATAAGCACTTAGAGTCATCACAATTGGCGCAGCCGAAATAGAACTGGCACCGTAAATACATCACACTAATCATGGCCAGAGTTGCTCTCATATCAGTTCCACTCGTTCAAGCAATCGTCACAATCGTACATAATGAATTTCATAGTATTTATTAGGGTGTGGGTATCCCGCTGGGGGTTGTTGGAATGTACCTACCGAAGTGATCTTGCCACCTGGACAGGGTGAATTTCTACTGGACTGTGACCGAGTTCTGCAACTTCAACACATAAATGTGACGTTTCCCTCCCCTTTTTGGGGGTGCATGACTTCTATAGTTTCTCTCTGGCTGCCTTATGGAATCAATATGAAAACGAGCGACTCCCCCTTCAATTGTCCTGCACTGTAACAATTTATATTACTTCTTTTTTTCTTCTATCTTCTGCCCAAATATGATCGGTTAAATCTGCCGGCAGTGTTGCGTGGAGGGTGAGTGCCTCTTCACTTCCCCTCAGCTTCCCGGCTGTTGTTGCTAATTGTATCACTTTATATTATATTATTGTAAATATATTTACTAATACAGTGAGTCAACCGGGGACAATGGGGGCAAATCCTGTTTTGACAGCTGTGCGGTATCATACTGTCAAATGAGTAGGACCGAAATAGGAGAATTGAGCTTATCGCATCGGTCCTGGATAAACGGTGGGTCTGTCCTAATTACCATAGACCAGTAAATGAATAGACATGAAATAAATTATACATATAGTATAATGATGGCGATCAGTGTGCCCAAATATATTGCTTCTTGACAAGGGCGGATATATGGTATAGGACCCTTGTATCAAGACGTGAGGCTCCCAAAATGATTATATCACAACATCCCGTGGACGGCAAGACAGATATATCTACTCCCGAGCCGATCCGACAAAGACCGAGCGTACACGAAGTCAAAAATTGTTAATTGTACTACTTTATATTATATTAATGTAAATATTATTTACTAATAAAGTGAGTCAACCGGGGACAACGGGGGCAAATCTTGTTTTGGCAGCTGTGCGGTATCGCCCTATCGAACAGCTGCCTAATAGTATTTAAAAAATGCAACTTGAGCTTATTGCATCGGTCCTGGGTAAGCGGTGGATCCGCCCACATTGAAGTGAGGTGAATTAATTTTTTTAAATTTGTAAACTCACGTCCTCGTATATGGTGGTCACGCCGTCTTTTATCGAGCTGATGTCCTCGGCGATCACCTTCAATGTGCAGAAACCTGTCTGCACGGTCCCTAAGAAACCATCATCTCGGGGACCGACACATTCGTTCTGGATGCGTTGAGCATTCTCCAGAACTAGCTTGGAGACGTTCGCAGAGTTGTCACGAATGCTGGTCACCAGACTCACGGCGTCTTTGATTTTCTCTATGATGCAGCCGCTGATGCGGTCCACCAACTTCTCTCGGAAGGAGTCCACGTCTGCTTTGTTTTTCTGCAAAATCGTTGGTAAATATTTTGAACTATGTTGAGATTATTGCTAGACTTATTAAAAACAAATCAATGCTAAAATGATTGAACTACAGGGTGAATATTATGTTCCAGGCCGATTTTATTTGACCGCCATTTTGGTTTGGCAAATATTTGTCAATTCGCATTTGGTAGTCGTAAAGAATAGTTGATTACAATTTATTATGGAGTATCTAATGCCTCGAAAACGTGTTAAAGTTATTAAAACATTTTATCTAAATAATAATGACAACGCTATAACCATTATTGGTGATCGCTATCATCAACTAACTAACTTATCATCACGCCGTTTCTCCGCGGGGGTAGGCAAAGAGGATAGAGCGACACACAGTTCTCGCCTCATCCACATTCATACATCTTCCTCATACGAGGCTTCTAACAGGATCATCTGGTTTACCTGATCGTGGCAAGTCTTCCTCTATTTCTGGTGCCATCAACACTTGCGTCATATATCTTCCTCACCATTATCTCCTCATTCATTCGTTCCATATAACCAAACTTCGATTGGGTTTCAACAAGACGGTGCCACCTCACACATAGCCCTAGCTACGCTTAAAATTTTGCGAGAAATTTTTCCCGGCCGCATATACAGGCCAACATACGCCAATATCCAATAACAGTTCCGATGCTACAGGACAATATTCGAAATGAAATTGCTGAAATAATACGCGAGAATGTTATGAAAAATATGGTTAAAGGAGCACGCATTTTTGCCGCTACCAGAGGCGGTCACTTGGCCAACGTTATACTACTCACATAATTGTAATAAATCATATAATCTATGAATAAAAACCAAATTAAAATGTTGTGTTTCAGTTCTTAGTTATTCAAAATCGATATAGGCCTGGAACATACTATTCACCCTGTAACTAACAGAAATATGGTGCATGTACAATATTTTCGTCGGGATCCTATTAGTTTGATATTAGTTAGAATGAAATTGAGCAAAATTAAATACTTTTAAATGACTTTCGTCTAACCTTCACACACGCTTCCAGATTCTCAATATGTCCATTGGATTTGATAATATCGGCCTGCATTTTCTTCAGGACTCCTCCGACGAACTGGGTGGCGTACGACGTCGCTTCGTCAGTCCTCTCCTTCACGATGGCTTGGAGCTCGTCCTCCAGCTCGGAGATGGTGTCGCTGGCGTGCTTTCCCGCCTCTGCCGCTGCCGAGAGCATATCTTTGATGTTCTCGGAGACGGCAGTCTGTATGGAACTGCCTTTGTCGGTCAGGCTGCTGGCCATCTCGGCTTCCTGGTAGACGGTGTCCTTTATCTCGGTGGGCAGATCGAAGACGCATTTGACGGCCTTGGTGACGGAATCGGAAAGTTCTGAATTTGATGGGAAACCGTACAGCTCCGGTATGCGCTCTAGGGGGTAGCCGTAGATCACCGGCGAGTTCTGCGAGAACTGGTAGAATGAAGGAGATTGCTGTTGCGCGACAGTGTAGAAGGTTGGAGAGTTCTGTGAAGCGTTGTACAAGGTCGGAGAGCTCTGTTGTGGAGCGCTGTACAAGGCCGGAGAGCTCTGTTGTGGAGCGCTGTACAAGGTCGGAGAGCTCTGTTGTGGAGCGCTGTACAAGGTCGGAGAGCTCTGTTGTGGAGCGCTGTACAAGGTCGGAGAGCTCTGTTGTGGAGCGCTGTACAAGGTGGGAGATTGATGCTGTGGAGTACTGTACAAAGTTGGAGAATTCTGCTGTGGAGCACTATACAGGGTTGGAGAATGCTGCTGTGGAGCATTGTACAAAATTGGAGAGTGCTGCTTTAAAGCACTGTACAATATTGGAAATCGCTGCTGTGGAGTACTGTACAAGGTTGGAGAATGTTGCTGTGGAATACTGTACAATGTTGGAGAATGTTGCTGTGGAGCCTTGTACAAGGTTGGAGAATGCTGCTGTGGAACACTGTATAATGTCGGAGAGTGCTGTTGTGGAGCACTATACAAGGTTGGAGATTTCTGCTGTGGAGCACTGTACAAGGTTGGAGATTGCTGCTGTGGAGCACTGTACAAGGTTGGAGATTGCTGCTGTGGAGCACTGTACAAGGTTGGAGAATGCTGCTGTGGAGCGCTGTACAAGGTTGGAGAATGCTGCTGTGGAGCACTATACAATGTTGGAAATTTCTGCTGTGGAGCGCTGTACAAGGTTGGAGATTGCTGCTGTGGAGCACTGTACAAGGTTGGAGATTGCTGCTGTGGAGCACTGTACAAGGTTGGAGATTGCTGCTGTGGAGCACTGTACAAGGTTGGAGATTGCTGCTGTGGAGCACTGTACAAGGTTGGAGATTTCTGCTGTGGAGCACTGTACAAGGTTGGAGATTGCTGCTGTGGAGCGCTGTACAAGGTTGGAGATTGCTGCTGTGGAGCACTGTACAAGGTTGGAGATTGCTGCTGTGGAGCACTGTACAAGGTTGGAGAATGCTGCTGTGGAGCGCTGTACAAGGTTGGAGAATGCTGCTGTGGAGCACTGTACAAGGTTGGAGATTGCTGCTGTTGACTACTGTAGAAGACAGGTTTGCTAACCTGAAAAAATAAGAAAAGCAGTACATGGTACTTAACAATTTGAAATATCAATTGATTTATTTACTCGGATAATTTTGTAACTTGGACAGTCAACGATATAATCAAAATGACCTATTTTATGGTCCTTTTTGAATTAATACTGTATAATCGACATCATGACAAAAGCAGCTGGTGACACAGAATGTTCCATAGCTTGAAGCACCAAAGATGACAGTGAAAGTCTTCATATTGCTGGAACAAAATTGGAGATGATTGGGCTGCTATATACATGAAAGATGTGATCTTTCTGTTGAAGCTGAACAAGTTCGTGTAACCTTTATCCGCATATTCTGCAGTCATCATCTCAACCGTAAATTACGAATGCGAATGGTCAGGCGCTACATGTCGTCGATAATAATTTATAGTACGGAAGCATGGACACTCACCGAAGAAATGATAAGGCGACTTGACGCATTTGAGATGTGGATCTACAGATGAATGCTCAAAATAAGCTGGGTGGATAGAGTTACGAATAGAGTAAAAGTAAGTATTTAAAACGGTAAAAATCCAAAAAGTTCAATATCGCGGACGTGTGGTGAGACATCCGAAGAAGTGCGAGATCTTGGCAGGGGAAGATTGCTGGAAAGAGGAGAACATCATGGCTGAAGAACTTAACGCAATTGGTTTGGCCAGTCTGCTGTGGAGCAGTAAACAATGTGATGATAACCAACGACCGTTGAATAGATAGAACACAAGATGACGAAGAATAAGACAAAAGTCTACCCCATGATCTAGTAAGCGGGTTCCAATTGGTGTGTTTGAGAGACGTGATGATGGCACGGCTCCTACAGTGTACGAGAAATGGCTGAACAACGTTGCACGTGTCCTGGAGTCAGAAGACCTGTCGATCCAGACACCGAAAGGAACATTTCACAGGTGGGTCGTGTTTTCTGGTTTCGGGTGGTCCCTCAGCCGCCCCTCGTTCTCTAATGCTGTTCTCCTCCCGAATTCCTTCCACCATTGCTGCATCCCTTATTTTCCCCGCCCCTTCGTGCTGGTAAGCGGGTGCCTATTGATGTGTTTGAGCGGCGTGATGATGGCACGGCACGGTTCCTACAGCATATGAAAAAAATGAGAGATGGCGCCTTCCATTCAGGCTTTCCACAAGCATCCCAGACACGTAGACTTCCTCTTTTTGATGCCTTTGAGGTGCGGAGCTGGAGGCAGATGCAGTGGACAGATACAGAGCTGTGGAAGTCTATCGCTGACAGGGGCGTGCGTTGCATCTGTGCGTTACTAAAAATTATGGGAAATAAAAATAAATTATCCCGAATCGTTTTGAGAGTTGTTTACTCTTGTTTCGGTTCGTCAATATTACATATTTATTTTATTTTATTACATTTAGTCATTATTAATATTATCTTAGGTTGGCTCCGGCATCATCGCACCAGAGCCACACCTGTACAATCTGACGTGAGGCTCGTTATCACATTCAATTCAGAGGGCAGCCAGAGGGAAGCTGTAGAAATCATGTTAGGGGTTGGGTAGGCGTCACATTTAATCTTCGTATTATGAAAAGGCCCCATAAAATTCTAGCCGTTATTACCCGAATCAGCGTAACCTTGTCAATGACGTAACTCACGACGTTTGTCTAGCCGTGGGTTATTTGCGAACCGTTTGTAACAACTTCGTGTGCATTCTGGTCCGCGATTTGCTAGCACGAACTTAACTTGTTTTTTAATCCATATGATTGCACTGAACTAATTTTTTTTTTACTGCATCTATGTAGGCATCTGGACGTCTGCGGATTTATTGTATTTTTCAAACAACTTGTGCTTAAGGCTGCCGTTTTCGAAAGGGATTAATCCTCAAATGTATTTGAGATTCTGTAAAAATAAGGTAGACGGCTCTTTCAAATAATGGAACGATTAAATGTATTAATATCAAAAAGGTAACATATAGGTTCGAAAATTGTCGCTAAAAATATTGTCGCTGTAAAACAGTTAGAAAAGAGATCCAGGTTCGAATCCTGGTAGAGCAACAACAATATTTTTCGATAAAATTGATTTTATATGTATATCTTTCTAATTAATATATTTAATTCATATTTAAACGTTTTATATTCTTAGTGTATTCCAACCGATGATTCCGTATTTCGGTGTTTTCGTACATACAATTTGTAGGTAATAATTTATTATTATTAAGTTACCAATACAAAATACAATTATTTCTGTTGTGAATTTTGGCTGTGCTAATTTGTAAAGCTAGTTAATTAAATAAGTGTTTTTGTACACTGTTAATGAAACATTTTAAATCCGTTGTCGGAAGGAGAAATCGTAGAAAATATTTTAAGCGAAATCAAAAGCAGAGAACGATACCGAACAATAAAAAAAATTTGATATTGCAAGATAAATTTACAATTATATATAGTCTATTTTAAAATTAATTTTTCTCAAAATTAAAAAAAATCTAACACTTATTTTGATACGTAGTATACCTACCTGTTGTATATTTAGTTAGCATCGTCGGTAACGGCATATCCTTAGTTTGCGCCTACTGCACGCCACTGATCGCTGGGTGTGTTCATCACCGCCCGGCGCGGCTGAACACACCCAGCAGATACCGGTGCGTGTAACGCAGCTCTCATCAGTTTTAAAGACATTCAGAACCGACGCCATGCGACATAAAGAATCACGAGCTTGTAAGACTTCATTGTACGGGTTAACTTCTTCTTTTGTATAGTTTGACTACAATAAACTCAGCGCTGACAGTAAGTGATTTCTTTCTCATAATCCGCAGACTGGCACACTCGCACATACACAATACACTCCGCGACCTTCAAACGAGCACTAGAGTGGTGGGTGAAATATTCTTCTAATTCGTATCCAAATACATATAAAAATGTTTTTTTAGAGATTTGTTTTTCGAATTTGACAGCTGACAGCTGATTTGTGCTCAGTTTGGTTTGCCATTTCACCATAAATAGACCAACGCCAGAACGACGCTTGCAAATTGTGCAAATTGATTTTGAAAATCGTGCTCTTGATTCTCATCTTCAACACAAAATGGCTACGTCAAAAAGCAAAATTGCCACTTTGGGAGTGAAGAAAATCCACAAAAAGTTACTGCTTTATGAGCTGGTGGAATCATTGGTCCGTATTTCTTCAAAAATGATGCCGGCCAGAACGGTACAGCGGACGGAGAGCGCTGCAGATCCATGATTACTCACTTCTTCGTTGCCCAATTGAATGGCATCAATGTGGAAGAGCTGCGGCTGCAACAAGACGGCGCCACATGCCACACAATCTATTTATTGAAGGAAATATTCGATGAGCGCTTAATGAACCTGTGAATTAGCCTCCACTCCATTTTGATTGTTTTTTGTGAGGATATATGAAGTCGGTAGTCTGAGACGACAGCCGACATGGACGACTTGGAAGCCAACACTCGTCGCGTTATTGTCGATACTGCCCCAGACCTTCAGATCTTGCTTTATTGGAGCCAGCCGCGAAATCATATTTAAACACTAATGCCATAAAATTATCTTTCCAATAAACCCAATACCACGGCCATTACCACGATTTTTAATTCATTTTAAAGGTTAACTTAACCCATTAACTCACACGCATTCATTCAACCATCTAAAACCATCCACACCAACAAACATCCCTAAAGAGCCACGGAAGAAGCTAATAAAAATATACATTCTTACTTTTTAAATATGAATTAAATATATTAATAAAAAATAATAAGAAAAATATTGCTGTTGCGCCACCGGGATTAAAATAATGGAACGATTAAATGTATTAATATCAAAAAGGTAACATGTTGTAACAAATTGTCGCTAAAAATATTGTCGCTGTAGCATAGTTGGATAATGCACCTTCTCCGGTTAAAAAAGAGATCCAGGTTCGAATCCCGGCGGCGCAACAACAATATTTTTCGATAAAATTGATTTTAAATGTATATCTTTCTAATTAATATATTTAATTAATATTTAAAACATCACAGAGCTGTGTTCTGAATAATTACAACTTCACAATAAGAATGTGTTCTCGTAATAATATATTCTTACGTCTAAAAAATTCTGGCTGATTCAATTCTTACTTGCGCGAGGACGTCAGCAAACATGGCACAAATGATCAGAAAGGCCTGCGCCTCCATGTTGTGTTCTTTCAATAGTCGTATTCGAGAGTTCTTCCTGCCGCTGGGGCTGGAGTGCTTCCATGAATGGACGGCAGAGCTGACCGCGGCCCGGCTCTCTACTCCATCGCTAAATCGATTATCTCGCGGCTTTCGAGTCGAGCCGAACGTGAAATAATTAAAAATTGCCAGGTATTTAGAGAAACCTGGCGAACGCCAGACCAGCGCATAAATAATTAAAATTTGTTCTCAACTAACTCATGGTCCGTGTCGACAATGAGATGAGACGTTGGTAAAGGTACATGTGTACCGAATGCGTCGCTCTAATACCGTTTATCTATTAAAATGAAAGTGAACCACAAATTTTTCGATAGCAACAAAAATAATTAAAATTAAAATAAAACAATTTTATCTCTTGCAATCCGGGGAACGTGCATTAACCGATTGTGCTACAGCACAATATGTTATTTGAAAGCTGTCTACTTTATTTTTACGAAATCTCAAATACCTTATAATTAGTTTTAATTATATTTTGGCCACATTGATAATACTATTATTGTGAAGATGTAATTATTCAGAACATAGCTCTGTGATGTAACTAAATATTATTTACGGAAGAGACAAAATTTTACAAAAAGATTTTTTAATGTCAAAGACAATATACCTACCGTACATTTCAAATACGAATAGTCAGCATACCAAAGAAATGATAAAGCGACTTGAAGCATTTGAGATGTGGATCTATAGAAGAATGCTCAAAATAATCTAGTCCCATTATTTGAAAGCCGTCTAATTTATTTTTACGGAATCTCAAATACCTTTGAGTAATCCGATAGGAGACGCCAAAATTAATTAACGGATTGGAAGAGATTCAGGTTCGAATCTCGCTAGCGCAACAACAATATTTTTCTATAAAATTGATTTTATATGTATATATTTCTAATTAATATATTTAAAATATCACAGAGCGTCTGTTCTTAATAATTACAACTTCACAATTAGAATGTATTCTCCTTAATAATATATAAATTGTATCAATGTGTCCAAAATTTAATAATAACGAATTATTAGTTAATTCTGACGTCTCCTATCGGATTTTACTAAAAGGTGTTTGAGACTCCGTAAATATAAAGAAGATGGCTTTCAAATAATGGAACGACAGATGTATCGATTTGAAAGTGAATGATGTAAGTTCGAAAATTTGACGTCAATTTATTATGTTGGTGCAGTGTAATCGGTTAATGCATTCCCCGGGATAGGAAAAGATCGAGGTTCTAATCCCGGTACCAAAAAAAATATTTTTTCACTAAAATTGATTTTATATGTATATCTTTCTAATTGATACATTTAATTAATATTTAAAATATCACAGAGCGTCTGTTCTGAATAATTGCAACTACACAATAAGAATGTGTTCTCCAGATTGTATTAAAATTACAGTATACTTAAAACAGTGAGGACAATTTAAAAAATATACATTGATAGTGATAGTCACTGGGGCGTGCAGTTCATACAAGCAAAAAAACTGTGCATTACTAAAAATTCTGGGAAACAAATATAAATTAAATAATTGGATTAACATAAACGGAAACATTATTTTACAATTAACGCCATCTGTGTACCAGTAGATACTTTAATTGCTTAGTTCTAAAAACAATCACCGTGTATTCGCCGCATCGAGCTATTCATATCGCTCTGTTCTGTCTTTAAGCTAGTGAATTACTCAAGTCGTATAATTGGCTATTTACTGAATTGAAAATTCCTTTCGGTTGATCCGTTTTGAATGGAGTCGATACCTATGCTCTCCTTTAACAGAATAACATTAGAAAGGCTTACAACTGCGTGCAAATCATTGAAGTGTCTACTTCCTCTTTTACTAATTCGCGAATTTTACTATCTCACTGTTTTTAAAGTGTTGATTTCATGGCCGTTACGTGAAGGATTTTCAAACAATAAAAGAATCATGTTCAGTCATAAAACTTTTTTTTCATATGTAAAAAGGTATTATTTTACGTTAAAACTTAAACTTTAAAAACACTATTAACAGTACTCTAAAATTACATTTCAAAGTTCATAATCCTATGTGCAACATATATTGTAGTACATATATTATATATGATTGTATAATATCATCGGTAACAGCATAACCTAAATCTATACCTACTGCAACGCCACTGCTTTTTAGGACTATACTTTCTCCTCTAATGTAGAAAAATAATAATATGGCTTTGGAAATAAATAATCACCCTGTATTTGCTTCAAGCCCTAAATCATCTAACATCTAAATCGTCTGCAATTAAGCGAAATAATCAAATTTTTTCAAAGTCTTTGTATCTCTGACACGGTTGAGATTAGACACATGCAGCTTGAACATTTTTCTCTCATATTTTTAATACACGTCTTGGGATCCAAGTGGCCCACATGTGAGGAGTGTGGAGTTAATTAAGAAGCTGATATTATTAGTGGAGCATTGTTCGGAGCTAACTTAATCAGTCCAGCCAAACACCGTGTCAGATTGAAATTAAATTAGTTTTTAATTAAATATTGCTAATTTACCTCGCGCAGGCTGTACACAGAATGTACTCTAGTCGGATAGTGGTACATAAAGATATATATTTTATTATATAAAGAAAAAATAAACGATTTTCTAAAAGTTAAATCAAATATCGTCAAATATGTGTGTAAAGGTATTGAAATGAAGCATTTTATTAGTACGTATTTACTCATATATAAATACGCATGTTTCATACCATCCAGCGATGGATTGTCAATACGTTAACAAGGGGCTCGCTTAATATCAAAGATATTCGCGGTGTTCCGGACAAGGGGCGGATATTTATATCACTCTTATAAGGGATGTTTTTCGATTTGGGAACACTTTTTCCAACGACAGCTGATTTGTGCTCACTTTGGTTTGCCATTTCACAATCCGAGCAAGTAATTCGAATAACCATGGATCGTTTGATATCTAATTGATAATACGCATGCGCAGAGACGTCGCACAGTGCGCACCGAAGAAGCTGTTAGGCCAGAACGTTACAGTGGATGGAGAGCGCTGTAGATCCATGATTACTCACTTCTTCGTTCCCCAATTGAATGGCATTAATGTGGAAGAGCTGCAGCTTCAACAAGACACTGCGCAACATCTATGGAGCTCACTTTGACAAAGATCTTCATATCATTCGCGTTAAGAAGAAAGTTGGTAGACCTAGCAGCTAAAAGGAGCAAATAAAAGAAATAGGTATAAAAACACAATACAACTGCTGCTAATAGCTACTCCATCTCCAGCAAACTCTCAAAATCAAATAATTAATAATTTCTGGTACTCTTGCAGCCCCCGCCATTCCACGTCAATTAAGACAGATATTACGTTCAGTTAACTTTTGGGTTGGGCGCCCCCCGCCCCCCGGCCCGCGGGAGAGGGACGGCGACAGCCTTCACCCGCGGGCGCGCCAGAGAGCGAGGGAGACGCCGGCAAGGGTGTTTTTGTGAATTACAGTAGATTGGAGTATCGCTGTGTAGTAGCGGACCGCGCCAGGGACGTGGAATAGGCCCGGAATTATGCTAAATGTAAAGTCGGGTCATATTTAACATAGAATATGTTTAATAGCTGGCATCTTGTGGCGCATGCACTATTTATATTTGAAGTATAATCAATTGTTTAATTGTAGCTGTTCATATTATTCTTTTTTTTATTGTGTTTTATATGAGTTAAATAGAAAATCAGGAGTTATTTATAAAATAATATAAAAAATCTTACGGCATACATTACAGTTACGTGACTGATTGTGACGATGATTGGTAACAGAGTTTTAACTATGATTGGTAACTAATATTCAACTGTCGGAGAATGACTTTCTAACGTAGTTAAGAATTACGTTAATCAGTTATCAATCATCGTTATAATTGAACCAAATCACAGTCACAATAACGGTTTAAATAACGATCTTACCATCACTACATTTAACAACCATGTATTAGGTCGTGTTTGTGTTTAGGTGAAAACCATACGAGTATGTACTGTTGTACTGTGGTATATTTTTAATGCTACTAGACAGCTGTACAGCTGCGACTCGCACATAGTGACAGTACGGAGCCTAACAGCTGCCATTTCAAAGCCCCCACAGTCCCCGACTCTTTATTCAGCGATTTTTTTTAACTAATATAAATCATGGCAAGTGCAACGAGGAAAACGGGAACAAACGCGTCAGTGGCGGCTTTAGTCAGGGAGCCGAGGGGATAAAGAACACGCCCCCGAAAAAGCAAAATAAACACGGACTGATTTGTCATCAGAGCACCACTGCCGGCCGATCGTCACCCAGTGACAAGAGAGACAAACACAGAAAATAACAAATATATACAAAAATGTATACTAAAAAAAAAAACTTCTCAAATACAATGTATAGAGTAAGAATTATAGTACACTAGGAGTCCCAGGGAGCTCCTTAACAATTCCCACCTAGATACTCAGACCCTTACGAAGTTCCTGAATGTCAATGCACTTGGAGACAGTGAATAGGACGAACCACTAGCCACCATAATTACTACAAAGGCGACATTTACTTCCGGCTAGGAAACCAGGACCGGCAGATATCTGATTTAAACCTTGACCCTAAACCGTAACATTTGTATGTCTCAAAATCTCCCAACGGGACACCCACACACCCACGAACTTTCGTCATAATATTACATTCCCAGAGGATATGTTCCGGGGTCTGTCGCACACGATCGCAGGCACACCATGGGTCCCCAGCGAGCCCCCAGTCCAAAGACTTGGAGACAGTCTGCCAGGACTGACGTCATCAACTTGAAAAATAAAACACTTCAAAATTCAAAGTGACGTACTCAAAAAAACAGCCAGTGTCGCGCGCCACTGGCTCCTAATGGGCTGCAATAAAGTCTGAAATGGTCCAAATTAGTCCCAGATTAAAACTCCGTCCACGAAGGTACCATATAACAAGTCCCAGTGCCCCCCCGGCCCCCCAACTCTAAATGGAGACGCGAGGCGCCTCTGTCCCGCTGTCTCTTTCGCTCGGAAAATTACTGTAAACGTGGCTACCGGGTGGACTCAAATATCTGTTGACGTACATATCCGCGAAAACTGGTCTCTCACTTGTCGCCGTTGGCGCACAAGTCGACGCGCTAATTGGCCAATCAAAAGATCGTTTAAAATTAAAGTAAATAATATACCTTATTAGGTATCGAACCTTTAAAATATTTTAAAACGAAATCTCAAACACGATGATGTGAATAGCAACACGTGCTTTCAGACAATTTTATTATAAAATATCCATTCAATCTTAAACTATTTATTTTAAAAAATACGTCTATATATTATATATTGTAATTATTACAAAAAAAATACAGCGGCAGAACCATATTTAATCTTTTTCGCAATAGAATTATCATTGGTACACAGAATCTCGAAATAATTCCATATATAGACCGTACATTTTGTTTATGGCAAGACTAGAGGTCCACAATGGAGTCCTTATACCGACACTGATGTACGAAAGTGAGGAACGAAAGTAGACTAAATGCAATGGAATTGAGATCACTCAGGCATATAATTCATCAGCAACGGATGAATGAGGAGAGAATGGTAAGAAAGATGTATGACGTAAGCGTTGATGGCACCAGAAATAGAGAGACTCGGCACGACCAGGTAAACTAGACGGTCCTGTTAGAAGCCTCAGTAAACGGCGAGTTTGTATGAGAAGATGTGTGATGAGTCAGGACAGAAGAGTGTGGCGCTCTATCGTCTCTGTAGGGGTAGGCCCCTGCGGAGAAACTGCGTGATGGTAAGTAAGTAAGTATGTGGTACTCGAAGCGAGTCCACATACTAACATATATACAATTTTCAAAATATGATAAATGTATATAAATGAGAATTGGTGAATATATATGATCACTTAAGCCAGCCGAAGACAGGTCACAAGCCCTGCAATTACCCCATACTTCCATATATTTGTCTCTATTGGAGATATTAAATATATCGTTTTCAAAAAAGTTAAAATTCACGTTCGATGTCTTGTATTACATTACCCAAAAAAAAATAATGAAAAAATAGAATTATTTAATTAAAATTTTACCTATTGCACATACATTTTAAATAATTACTAGAAAGGAGTCTGTAAACGCTGATGGAATAGACCTATTAAGGAGTTAACAGGTTCCTCTGTCATTAACATGGCTCAAGACTGAGAGGAGTGGTGACGTGTTGTGCATCAAGATCCAGACACTTCAGAGAGTCGCGACCCTCATTGAGCACTCAAGATAAAGGATATCTATGGTTCTAGGTGGCGATTGTGCGCGTATCTCGAGTCTCGATGTTTTTGAAGAAAATTTTATTTATTATATTACTTGAAATATTTTTATTTTTGTTACGCATGAAAAACAAGATTATTTATAAATTTCTAAAAAGTTGTAAAATAGTTTATAAAACCAAAAAATATATAAACAAATAATAGATATCTCATAGAGACGTAGCTATTTTTTATTATATTTAAAGGAAATATACGAAAATATAGGTAATTACATAACCTACGACGTAAATATAACGTTCACCATTCTCACCCATTAATCAATCTGAGTATATATCAAATTTTTGGATGTTGTATATATGTTAACATGTGGAAACACTTTGAGTACAAATACACTATCGCCATCTATGGACTAAATTTGATATTCATTTCACAGTTATTTAGTTTAAATGTAAAATAAATATGAATTAAATATATTGTTGTTGCGCCACCGGGATTCGAACCTGGATCTCTTTCCTAACCGGGGAAGGTGCATTATCCAACTATGCTACAGCGACGATATTTTTAGCGACAAATTTTCGAACCTATATGTTACCTTTTTGATATTAATACATTTAATCGTTCCACTATTTGAAAGAGCCATCTACCTTATTTTTACGGAATCTCAAATACCTTTGAGTAATCTGATAGCAGACGCCAGAATTATCAATTCATTTTTATTAAATTTTGGACACATATTGATACAATTTTATTATTAAGGAGAACACATTCTTATTGTGATGTTGTAATTATTCAGAACAGTACAACTGATAAATAGCTTTGTCTCTATGACATATCTATTATTTGTTTAATAACAGTGCCTTTGTAGGTGAAAATCCAGTAATTGTGTGTTCTTGGACATATTATAATATTGCTAAAAAATATATTACTTTTTTGTTTTCGTACGATCGAACAAAGAATTATCAGTTAAAAATATTATAAATATATCAATAAAATGTAAAGAAAATAATTATATTATTTAGGAGCAATTCCAAATTATCGTAATTGCGTCTAATTCCTTCTGTATTATTACTGGATGGATAGAGTTACGTGCAAAGATGTTACGGTTCGGATAAATAAAGAAAAATATGTATTTAAAACAATGAAAATCAGAAAACTTCAATATCTCGGATATATAATGAGACATCTGGAGAAGTGCAAGATCTTGCGCCTCTTAATACCGGGAAAGATTGCTCGAAAGAGGAGAGCTTCATGGCTATGGGAGTAACACGCCGCTTACGCATGACCGTTTATAAGCAAAAGCTCCTATATGGTCCCGCTCGTTCGCCGGTAGGGTGACAGGGCAGTTTCGCACACCTGTCAATACAAAAATTGCCCTCGTTGACTCTGACAAATGCAATATGAATGCTGTGATTGGGCACGGAGATTCCTGGACTCCCAACTTCTTGTTCAAATATAGAGATGGCACCAACATTCCAGAAGATGCCGTGATAATTGATTTCCAATTATCGAGATCGGTACCGCCTGTTATTGACGTTGCATTCTTCATCTACGCTTGCTCCAGTGAGGAGTTAAGAAATGAGAACAAAAGTGCTATCGACGCAGATCAGAGAGATGGGCAGCGATCCGGACAATGTGTCTCCGTCTCCGGAATCGTAGATAAGAACACATCTCTTATATTGTATTAATATCTTTAACCCTTTTCCGGGACCGGTTTAGAAGCTGGGGAGGGCTTCCTTGTGGGTCCAACTCATCAAAACTAATAAAAATACGCGACTATTTAAAAGTATATGCAAAACGAAAAAAGAGAAAAAATTCAATGTGGTTATTAGCAATTATCGCAATGTTTTTAAAATTAAGACCCTCCAGCATCCCTTAAATACTAAAATCATAAAATATAGTTTTACATACAGATGGGAAATTAAGGTGCAGTAGTTCAAGTCATCCATTAATCAAAAAACACTCCCAAAAGAGGGACAGCGGACGAGACACAAAATGGATTGAGTCACACTTACACGGACAGACTAACGGAGTTGTAAAACACGAGGTGTGGAGAGTGAGAGGTACTACGCACCTAAGGTGCTCCAACGAGTCACCCATACCCGAATAAATTCCTTATGTAAAACGAGATAAGTCTAAACTCAAACAGTTCACTCCGGAATTGTCCATGCCCCGTAATCATTTGCCATTCAAAATGATTCAGGTCTGGAGGTTTCAACTTGATTGCTTTTCAACTTGACGGCGACGTTAGGAAGAAAGGAATAACTCCATCTTCCGTGCGTTGTCGTGTTCCACCTCTCTTGCCACTTTCCAAGCGTTGATCTAAAAGGGACGACTAGAAAAATCACTTCCTGACCCATTTTATTAATATCTGTAATAAACTATATTGTTGTACGTCGACTTCTTGAATATCACCATTTGTTGCGGCCCAAAAAACACATTAAATTAACACTAAAATAAAGGATAACTAAAATAAATAACGTAATGAATTCAAGCTATAAATCCGGACCGATAGGATCTACATGAACGGATTGCGCGATCTCCGGGTCGCACGTCCCGCGGAAAGAAATACGACAATTCCGGTCGTAAATCGGAATCACCGCAAGGTATGGGATGGAAGTAGGAAAACCGTGGAACATGATGAGGTAGGACCAGTGATCTCGTGAACCGGGATTCGAAACCTTGTATATTACGGCTCCCCGCAGTCGCCGCCGAGATCACACAAATGGCACGCGGATGAGCCGATCTCCGATCCCAATTGAATACGGCGAAAGTCCATACCGCGAATGCTATCGCGATGTCGAGATCGAACAAATGTCGGTCAAGTCTGCTAACGTCAAGGTCCCAATTCACACTGACAAGACGAGCGAGAGATTAGGAAATATTTTGATGCGGAAATGTGTCGCGACCGATTCGAAAAGACGCTCCAAAAGAGGTTTACGGATTCGGAACAGCTGAAGAAGCTGAGGTAATGGTTTGACCAGTCCAACATGATAGTCAACGTTGAGACAGATTAATTTTTGATCGGTCGGCAAACACAAAAAGATTAAAGGAAGACACGAAAAGGTGCAAAGGAACCGATGCTCCTCACACGAATCTGTCTATCCGAGTGTCTCCCTTTTTGCGCATGGCCCCCGGGAAGATTCCCGCGTAAGTTTTTTCCCACATAGAGAGGCCGCCAGGCGACAGTGCCCGCGAAAAGTTCTCTCGTCCCTTTCCGACGCACGGAAACAAGATGGCGCGAGAGCGGCAACATGGCCGCCGGTGATGCCATTACGAGTTTTTATGAGTCAATTATGTGCGAGTACCTACCCCGCTGCTAATGGGGGTGCCTGCCCATCCGAGCCGGAGGGGAGAGGGTGTAACACAGTTGGAATTGCTTTACCGAGTTGTGACGGTGTTTTTAATTAATTGATGCCTGGCAAGGGCCGCATCTAGTTTTTTAAATAATATATATATTTATTTTTTTACAACAGGTATTCTAAATTAGTTACGACGGTCTCGTCGTATTTGTGCGAGGTAGATAGAGACAAAAACTCAAACATCTTACAGCGAGATTTGTTACATATATGTATTCATGCATGCATTGGATGCTCCACATCCCTTGTGTTCTAGAGTCAAAATTTTTTAAATATTTTGTTTCTAGTCTAAATACATTCGTAATATCATTCGTTCCGTATCCACAAAGTATGAAAGTATTCGACATTCATTTCTGCCGGTCAAGGTCTTGGAATACTGTATACGCATTCGTTAACAGCATCCAGCGTACAAAAAACGACTTTAACGCTATTGGGTATAATGCACATAATAGCGTACATATTACGATGCGAGCGGATTGTTACTTGAAGCTGAATTATTGAAACATAGAATATCCTTCGATTGTATGTTATATTTGTACATTTGATAGGGTGTAGGTATAAACTAGTTATCCAGCATCCCTTCTACACCGGCATATACCCGTATTTTCTACAACTTGATACCTTAATCTGCAAAGCAGCTAACTACTAATTTTTTTCTAAAACTGTTTAATTCAGCAATTGAACAGATTACAAAAATTCCAAAACACACTTTTGTAGATTGTTTGTGCAGAAATAGGATGGCTGAGAATTTTTATTAATAAATACTTGGAGATAGCTGAATTTCTTTACCAGAATTGTAATTTGTTTGTAAACTTGTAAATGACGTGCAGTGAAGCTAAGCGAGAGACGATGGATCTCTGAGACGCAGCGTGTGCACACCGCGAAAGCTAACCCAGGACGGTTTCATGAGCAAAAGCACCTGTATCGGTCCGACCGTGTGACTTAACTCAGCGCGTGGGCGACCGAGCTAGGACGCAGGGCCGCCAACCATTGCATTTATTGTGTGAAATATACAATGCACAAAATAATAATACAATATTAAAAACGGAAAGAGGATAGATGGGAGGAATCAGACCTTGTGGACACTATCGGAAGGCTATACAGGGTAGACCGAAAAAAGTGAGAACATCTCGCGTAACACACGAGTTATTTCAAAACATAATATAATTATTAGGAGAAATGTGTTCTCCTTAATAATAAAATTGTATCAATATGTATCCAAAATTTAATAAAAATGAATTGATAATTCTGGCGTCTGCTGTCAGACTACTTAAAGGTATTTGAGATTCTGTAAAAATAAGGTAGATGGCTCTTTCAAATAATGGAACGATTAAAAATGTATTAATATCAAAAAGGTAACATGTATATTCGAAAAATGTCGCTAAAAATATTGTCGCTATAGCATAGTTGGATAATGCACCTTCCCCGGTTAGGAATGAGATCCAGGTTCGAATCCCGGTGGCGCAACATCAATATTTTTCGATAAAATTGATTTTATATGTATATCTTTCTAATTAATATATTTAATTCACATTCATAATGTAATTAATTATAATTCTTTTTTGCACAATATTTAGCTAATTAGAAATCATAAAAACACCCCCCATATTGCATCATCTGCTGGGCTGTTCGGTGGTCACATGCCTGGCTCGATGAAATTAACATTCTCACGACGAAGAAAGTTGATTGTATTTCTGGCCATGTGAGATGGAGCTCCGTCCTGCTGTAATGTCTAGCTATACTCCAGGCTTTGTTTTGAAACTCTTTGATCATTTCCCTAGCACCCCGACGTTTTTCAATTCGCAAATTTTTGATCAAAATACGGTCTTCTGCGGTGATTTTTGTCATTCTGGGCGACAATTTGAAAAAATCAAATATAAACAATGGGAAAAATAGGTTAGTAAATTAGTAAACAATTTTAAGCTATTGTTAAACTAATTTTGATGTAATTATATCAAATGTTTTCACTATTTTTTGGGCCACCCCTGTATGTGTGAGTGCCTAGTGTTCCTCAAGTTACACTGGCACTCACATATTCTTTTGTCTGGGTGTGCTGATCGGGAAGCCGGCACATATTATTGTTGTTGGTTGTGAAGACAATACACCTCTACAAGTACAAGAAATGCCACGGAATAGGTGGCGACAATAATAGAAGAAGAAGAAGAACCAATAGAATTTTCACGTTCCTTGAGTTGAAACGGTTCCGACACATTTTGGTCAGATTTGACGTGGTTTTTTATTTTCTGTTTTATAAATTCTGAGAGCACTGGCTGCGGTCACGCAGCGCACACCATTGGCCATGAGGCAGCCCGTTTTCTGCTAATTTAATTTCACACCCTTAAGAGGTACCCGATGTATCTTGTAGTATTAATTATTGTAGTAAAACCATTTAGCAATTTGATACTAATAAATACAGTTTAGTTTCAGCATAAACAATTATTGGGGGTGGGTGGGCGGGTGGGTGGGTGGGTGTTAGGGTGGCCGGCCGGGCGGGCACCGGTCCATAGACAGACGAATAATGCTCGGGTGATAATTTATGGGGGCGGAATGTAGATAGGGCTCACTTAGCGATACAATTTGGGCGAATTCATGGCGTTAATTAAAATTGTCGCACAGTCAGGGGATGAAATATCCCGGCGGAATAAATATATTTTATTATTTTTTATTATATTCAGTTATTTAAGGGCGAGCGTTCACTTTTTACAGTTTGAAATTTGATAAATTATACACGAATTAGATATACTTTAAGATGAAGCTAATAGATATCAGATAAATTATTAATAACGTTATTTGTTACGTAAATAATGCGAGAGAGGAATGTCTGTAATGTAAATGATAGTGAAATGCAACAGTGTTATATATAATTCCGACATAGCCGAGCGGCGTATTAAAATTCGTTGGACAATTAAATTTGTCATATATTATAAGACTGAAAATATATTATTTACAAACTGATTATTGTATTTTTGACAAAATATTTTAAAAACATCAAAAATTGGTCATATGTCTTGCAAATTGAACGATTTGGTTCAATGCAGATTTGTCTCCGTAATCTTGGCTCCAAGTTTATCAGAAAATATATTTCGTTTATGTAATAATTTACTAAAATCAAGATAATTTTGTGGCACGCGGAGAATGCATTTAATGATCGCGGACTTTTTTTATAATGCTTGTATCGTCTTAATTATGGAAAATAATATTGAGTTTATAAGTTTTATATTAGTGTAATGGTCCTATCTAAGTAATGGTTTAAAAAAAAGTCAAATCTAGTGTATAACTTCTGATATGAATGAATAATGAAAACCCACATTATCGTAAAATTTGAATTATCGTTGAGGTCATGGTTTCCTTGTGAACGAAGTTAGGCGTAAGGCGTTAGGCGCCATTTTCAATATTAAATGGGTTCATTTTTCAGATTTGTGCGAAAACTATACGGCAAAAAAAAAATTATGGGAGCATACCCATAAAACTGTACTGTCAAAATTTGTCGAAAGAAGGTCGTTCAGGACATATATTTATTTGTGTATTAATATATTAATTAATAAACGAAAACAATGCACTGTACCTCCCCCCCCCCTCGAGCGATCTATCGGAGACCTAACACAAGTACGGTTACAACTTGTACGGAACAGTTGATACTGTTGTACAATCTCGAGACTTGACGAAATAGTGAATGAAAAATATACAGTCCACATTTTGGAGATGCTCGTAGAATCCGTATTGATGGTGTTGGAGTGTCTATTCCTTCCTGTCCTGAGATGCTTCCAGCATCTGTGCCTGTACGCAACAATAGTAATGTACACGGTCGTAAAACAATACAATTTCAAAAGACAACATGAATTTACACAATATAATATTGAGTTAATTTTACACATGCGATATCAATTTTTCAGAGAAAATATCACCAACAACTGCTAAGGACACGCTCTATAGCGATTGAATTCCCAGGGACGCGGCTAGCGATCGGCATGCGGTGCAACGAATGAACCAAAATAAAAAACTTTTTTTTGTATCGACATATACGAGGGCGAGTCAAAAACCCTCATGACACACCTTCAAGGTTGTCATACTGCCTTCTGCGCAAGCGTGCTTGGAGTTGGTACGACTGCGGTCACGTTTGCGAAATTTGATCCCGATCGCGTCATTGGTCGGAGGGTGCGAAAGGGGCTGAAATTCATCGTAGACTTTGATCACATGACATGATTCAGCAAGCTGGAGAGATGGTTCTAGTGAATAGGCGAGTTACCATCGGTGAAGTAGCGTCTTCATTGAACATCACACATGGTTCTGCCCGTCAGATCATCCACAAAGAGCTTGGCTAAAGTAAAGTCTGTGTAAATAAATTGTACAACGAGAGCGGACCAACCACATTCCCAGGACCGTTAAATAAGCTCAAGGCTTCTATTACAGTCCTACTCTGTCGTTGTCCCTGTTCGATAGCGTCCCGCACACAATGACAGGGTGATACCGTGCAGCCGCTTATAACAAAATTAACTGTCTGCATTATGAGAGCGGATCCGCCACATTCCCAGGATCGTTAAATAAGCTCAAGCTTCTTTTCGGTCCTACTCTGACCTGTCGCTGTCGATAGCGCCCCGCACACAGTGACAGGATGATACCGCGCAGCCGCCTGTACAAAGTTAACTATCTTCATTATGAGAGCTGACCCGCCCACTCCCAGGACCGCTAAATAAGCTCAAGGCTTATATTTCGGTCCTACTCTTACGCCGCCCGGTTGGCATTTTTTGAATGCTATAAAGGCGGCTGTTCGATAGCGCCCCGCACACAGTGACAGGGCGATGCCGCGCAGCCGCCTTTAAAAAACTATGCTCTCATTGTACTCGACCTTTTTAATAAATTATACAACGAAAAATATAGATAATATTTTTGACTTGTATACAATATAAGAAAGCATTGTACGCCAGGCATTCTCCGACTCTAGCCGTACGCCTCGCACTGTAGTATGGGTGGAAGCAATTTAAGATCATAATAGCTCCCTGGATACAAGTTTAATCTGGGCACTAATTGGCTGCGCCCCCCGCTCTCCTCCCTCCGCGCGCGGCTGCCAGGGCGGCGGGGGGCGCCCCCACCCGGGGCGGACTGGGAGAATTATTATCAAACTATAAATTACATCTTTACAATAGGATAATATGCAAATGTGCGGTGCCGCGGCGGCCCCGATATCCCCGTCTGAAGGTCGCTCGAGACAATTATTTCCGACAACAACGGACTCAATTTTAAATTTAATTTAATTATAACCTCTAAACTTGCCTCGATGTCGGCCGCTCATTCTCCATCCCACGAGTGAACCGAGCATTAAACCGTGTTTGGTTGAACGAAACTTCACCGACAGCAATGAGTTCACCGATTCTACATTTGATCGCCGATGCAAAACCATGAAACTCAGTCAATGTGTTTAATTTCTTGTGTTTCGAATTCGTTAACACGCTTTCAGATCAGCCGTGACCAATGTATTGACACATTCCGCGTCCGAATTCCCATCATCAATCAATACTCGTTTATTTGACATATTGTTGCGATCTCGACACCGCGATATCATTCGCGGTGTGGACCTTTCAACTCCAGCACTGTGTTTTTGTGGTGCTGTGATTTGTGTGCACAGTGATATTGTTTGTTTGTTGCCGTGGGTGTACTTGTGACATTGCCGTCTTCAATTGGGAGCGGAGATCGCCTCAACCGCATGGCGAGTAGTCCTTCCGAATCCTGGTTCCCGAGATCACCGGTCCTTCGACTAAACCCCTATCCCTCACCGACATCATCCTGTACCACGTTTCCCGACTTCTCTCACATACCCAGTGAAAATTTGAAATTCACTAAATTGCGCTAATTTGAAATTCACTAAAATGCGTAATAATTCTTTCTCAAAATTGCGTAATTATAAATTAACTAAAATTGGGTAATATTTACATTTCTCAAAATTGCGTCATTTGAAATTTACTAAAATTGCGTATAATTACATTTCTCAAAATTACGTAATTATGAAATTCACTCAAATTGGTAATATTTACATTTCTCAAATTGCGTCTTTTTGAAATTCACTAAAATTGCGTAATAATTACATTCTCAGAATTAATATATATAATTAATATAATCGTTATCATCGTCATCAAGGTAAGTTAGGTTAGGTATACTACAGTGTTAGCGGGCGGGCTGTTAGTTTACTTAAATAGTATTCAGATTCAACACGAAAATTACAAATGTGTCCGGAATGTAACAATATATTTATTTTAAAATGCGTCTTTAAATTTACAAAACTTCATCATTACTTCCAAGAATTTATTGTTTTCTTGTCAGTTTTAATTCAATATATATGTTTTAAAAACTTCTGGAGATTGACAAAAATGTACGCCCTGACGTACAAGTGTTTGTTATATCATTTTTATAATAAAAAAAAACCCGATATCATTAAAATAAATTTTTTTATGAGTCACTCGGCTGTCCCTTTGACGCGTCAGGTGATCAATGGGACAGCCGAGTTTTGTCTTGTCTTATCTTGGGAACAACCTTAGTGTAGAGACATGTCACATCGGTGAAGATACGTTGCTGGTTGGAGAGTTGTGAGCCGTGAGTTATTTAGAATATAATAAATTAAATTAGTAAAATTTATTTACAGTTTTAATTATCGAGAAATAAAGTAAGAAATAAAACATTTAGTCATTGAAACATTTTGTTATTGCATATTGCGTTATTTATTCCTCAAATTAAGTAATATCATCATTCCTAGAAATTTAGTAATTTTG